>PVJI01016137.1:0-39054 GCA_004026765.1 Micronycteris hirsuta
AAGTAGCATAAATGGGAGGTAGACAACAGACAAGGGGAGGTTAGAACAGTATAGGAAGTACAGGAGCAGAAGGACTTATGTGTAGGACCTATGGACAAAACTAAAGGGAGGGGGAGGGGGGAGTCAAGGGGGGAAATGGGGCAACTGTAACAGCATAATCAATAAAATATAGTTAAAAAAAAAAAAAAGATCATGGGAGTCCTCGGAAGCCATGCCCTTGAGTTTGGCAGGGTTGAAGGGTTTTCCACATGAGAGTGACATCAAGAGATTCTATCTTAAAAAACTTCTTCATATATAAAGGAGTGGGAATAGAAAGACCAATACAAACATCTAAGATCGTGACAGAGGGGATAATTACAGGAAGACACATTTAGAAAAAATTAACACAAGACTTGTGGACTGAGAAGACATGTGTTTGCCAGCGAGGAAGACATAGAATGTGCCAAACTCTGTGACGAGGATACAAGAAGGGAAGGAGGGAGGGAGAAAGACAAGGCGGAACCACTGAGTTCAGTTTTGAACCTGTTGTACAGAGTGGGGCAAAAGTAGGTTTACAGTTGTTCTTATGGAAAATAACACAATAATTAATAAAAAGAAGAAGAAACGCTGTGTTTTGCAAACTCACAACTGTAAACCTACTTTTTATTTGAGGAAACTGTGGGACTTCTCTGTGAAAATGTCCAATAGACTCTTTTTAAAAAAAAAAAAAAGATTTTATTTATTTTTAGAGAGGGAAAGGAAGGGAGAAAGAAGGGAAAACATCAAGGTGTGGTTGCCTTTCATGTGCCCCCTACTGGGGACCTGGCCTGCAACCCAGGCATGTGCCCTGACTGGGAATCAAACCAGCAACCCTTTGGTTTGTAGGCCAGCACTCAACCCACTGAGCCATACCAGCCAGGGCTCCAATAGACTCTTAAGTGTATACTTCTAAAACTCAGGAGAGAGAGCTGAGCAGGAAATAGAGATCTGAACATCTGAAGCCTATGAATGGATATCACACTTATGGATGTAGATCACATCACCCAAAGACAGATTATAGAGAAATGGAGGAGCACAACACATATTTCAAACCAGCTGCATACAAGGATCCCTTCTCTCCTGCCCTGCCCCTCTTTGAGGCCTGTCTCTTTAGAGGAAAACTTTATAACTCTCTAATACTTCCTCGTCATCAATATGTTCAAGGTTTATTCAATTACAAATGAGTCAATGAAATTTATACATTTACATAAAAATATATTATTAAACACATTACAATGTAACACACTATAAATATAAAGAAACTTAAATTTCTCTGCTTTTGAGAAAATGTTTATGTGAGAAGATATAAAAATATTTAGAGAACTTCAGAGGATACTGACTGCAATGCTATCTTTTCATAAGGAAAAAAAATGGACCCCAGATTGTCTCTGGTTTATTTGCAGTCACTCACTTGTTAATGAGAGAGAGCCCTCCAGGTTCTTGACCTGTAACGATGAGCCACAGGAGAACATGGTGCTGGCATCCTCCTGGCTTTCTCCATTGCCTCCTTTCTCTCCATCCTCATTGTTAATTCCCTCCTTTGGTTAGAAATTAAGCAGTCTGTACAAAAGCTGTGAAAGGTGTTCTAGTTTATTCTCACCGGCCTTTAACAAGGAGCCTCTTTAAACAGAATTTCTTTCTAGAAACATGCCAGAAGTACCTCCCAGCCACTGCCTTACATAGAAGTTGATAGGATGTAGTACTCCATAAGCTCATTCCAACGAGAGTCCATGGACTCACATGCAGAATTCAGAATGCACATAGCTCTTGAAATAAACTCAGGTAAAACAACTTGATTGTTTAACTGTTAAAGCAATCTAATTTCTTTAATGGACTTCATTTTTATTTAGCCGCACATGTTTTCATTTTCATGTGACCTTAATAAAATGGTCTTGGGGTTTGAAAACATCAGCTGAGTCAAGTTCACTAGTATAGCACTTCTCAGTCTTAACCAAGCTCTCTTCTTCTCTCTGCTCCTCATATTCTCCCCATCTCCCTTGTCCCCTTCCTGTCTCCTTACTAGACATTCAAACCCAACTGGAAAAATGGGATGATGTTAAGTTTCACGGTGAACACAAGGGTCATCCAATGGCAGAGAGAAAATCATGCTCATCTAGAACTGGATCAAAAGAACTGTTATGGTAAGATATTTTAAATCAGAAAATAACCATTTGTGTGTCAATTGTGTAGGTTTTTCCTCTCAGGTACTGAAATAGCCAATGAATTAAGTCAATCCAAATACTGGATGCCATGTATAACCCCTTATATATCAATGTTAATTACTGTGGCTTCTAACACTAAATTATTTCATCTAAATTGTAAAAAAAATGAGCTAATATTCATAATTCCATATTCAATATCTGTTGGTAACTTTCCAAATGTGTAATTGAGCTGATCAAAATAGGTGCATACATGTGTCTGCCCATATGTGTATTCAATATTTGACATGAATGACAGTTAAATGAAAGGTTTCTGGTTGCACAGGTAACCTTTCGTGACTTTCTTCATCGTCACTGTCAGATAATTTACTATTTAAGGGTCACCCGTGGAGGCCATGAGAAAAACTGGCTTCCTGAATTTTGCCGTATTTTTAAAGCTTCCTGAAGGACAGCATGTTTTCATCCCCTTTTGCCCCTCGCACGCCTCCACTTGTTATGACATTTTATGTTCTATACGGGGATTAAATCACACCTGAAAGGCTTTGTGGGAATCTCTCCTGCCCTCAAAATCATACATTTTAATAAAGCAGAACTTTGTTAGAGAAGTGGTATTGCATTCATTCACTTTTTGCGCATAATTGGACTGGATTCTAAACACCTAGAATGGCAATAACACCTAGCGCATCGCAGCCACTTAAATCCCTAAGATGATCATTATAATAAAAACATATAAAAGTTATCTTTTTCATCAAAATTCTGGCAAGAGCTTGGTTCCCGTGGCTCTCAATGATCCCAGTTACCTAGGTTTCTCGGCTGGATTTCTAGCTAACTCTGCTTCTCAGTGTTCATTAGCTGCCTTTGTTGATCCCTTGCAGGTCCTCAGAGCACAGATCCCAGCCGGAGCTGAGTGGTGGGAAAAGTGCGCTGAACTCGGAGTCAGCGGCAGAGTTGGAATTAGTGCCTCCCACGCAGGTAACACATCGATTCTTCCATGGACCTGTCTTTTCTAACAGACGGTTTATATCTTAAACGTTTTATTTAAACTTTCACAAAAAAGTTCTAAGTATGTTTTCTGTATTTTTCATTACATGCACTTTCTTACTCAGTACCGGTCTCTGTGCCTAGACTGGAAAGTGAGTTCATGAAATCACGCATCTGTAGTACTTTTTCCTGTTTCCAGCATTTACTGTTGCATTTACTTGGCAATACGAAATCTGTACTACTCCATTATTAGCACGACTGATGCAGGAGAAACAAAGAAGAGGAAATTACATCCTGAGTGCTCGTGTGCATCCATGCCCTGTGGAACAGGGTGCTTATTACGCATCAGGGTCCTGACTGCCATGTTGAAACAAATTTCAAAGAAGGAATAAATAATTATAGTATTAGCAGTGATGCTAACACTAAGAGCTACCGCTCATGAGCATGCCGCTGAGGATCAGGGACTTGACTCTGTGCCTTACATATGTCATATCTAATGCTGAAATAATCCTGTGCACTATTATTAGCCTCACTTTAAAGATCCTTTAAAGGGTCTCAGAGAAGTAAAAATGCTTTTCCTGGGCAACCCAGCTCTTCCCTGGTGGCAGCAGGGTGGGGATCGGACCAATCTGTCCACTACTCGACTCTCGACTACAGTGTAACCGACTTGTCTATAACTAGTTATCGCCTGTGGTTAAGACTGCCAAGAAAGTCCAAGTCAGTCTCAATCTCTTCATTCACTCAAACTCTTTACAAGGGGACAGCCTGAATCTAAAGCCACAGAGAGCTCTGAAGAAATGTGTCTACATTCATGCACTCTACAATGTGGTTAAAAATAAGGGGCGGAATGAAGTAAGCCAGGAAAATTCTCTTGCGTTCACTAGATAAGATATTGAAACTAAGAAGAGAAATATATTATTTGAGGTAAAGTAAAGGGATAATTATGATAACAGCAAATATTATTCAATGCTATAATAAGGCCTTCTAATATATACTATAAATACGTATTTGATCCTGACAAATGGCTCCATGAGTTAATTTATTACCCTCACTTTATAGATGGGGAAACAAAGGCACAGTGTGATTCAGACAATTGTCTATGCATCCACAACTAGTAAGTGACAGAGACTGGCTGTCTAAACCAATAGCACCTCCCTCGTGCACCTCACCCTCCGCAAGAAAGGGTGGACATTACTGCCCCCAGAACTCTGCTGGAAAGCAACTCAGCTAACACCCAGAACAAATAACCCTGGGAAGCTTAATGCATTGTAAATGTAGCATGAAATGTATTTTCCTCCTCTGCGTTCATTCTAAATGTGTCTTTTTTTTAAAGCAAAATGATAACTTTTATTAGAGAAACATTTCTTAATAAAAGCATTAGAAATTTAGACTTGACTGCTGTAATCGGTACTGTTTCGTGAAGTGGAATCCTTGGGACAATTTAAGGTAGAACTAGGGCATTTGTTTCACAAGCTGGGGGAGACTTGGCTCTGCATGGAGCTGGAGGCGGGGGAAGATCAGCCGGGGTCCTGGTTGCCAGGGAGACCCACGATGCAGTATCTTATTATTCCAATGACTGCTACTCTCCTGCTGGTTGTCTGATTTCATCCCACCACTGACCCAACAGTATGCCTTTAAGCAAAAACAATGTGCTTTGGAAAATTTGTATGAGATTCCCAATATTGTCCTCCAGAACAATTTAAAATGCACTGTGCCCTAACCGGTGTAGTTCAGTTGGTTGGGCTTTGTCCCACAAACAGAAAGGTCACCAGTTCGATTCCCGGTCAGAGCACGTGCCTGGGCTGTGGGCCTGTGGAAGAGGCAACCAAGTGATGTTTCTCTCAAACACCAACATTTCTCTCCCTCCCTTTCTCTCTTCCTGCCCCTCTCTCTAAAATTAAATTAATAAAATCTTTTTAAAAAATAAAATGAAATAAAGCAAAATGCACTGTGACAGTTCTTCATCTAGATGAGCCATAATGACTCCTTTGAGAGAGTAACTTATTTGTAAAGAATGTGACCCTTCATTTTTTAAAAATACTGTGTGTTTATCAAGATTTTTCTTAACTAAGTAAATTCATAATCTTTTCATTTCAATTCCAGCCTATAGTTAAATTAGGAAAACTTCATGAACTCGAGATTTAATCATCTGAAATACTGTCATTCTAATGGCAAAGGGTAGACTGATTAATCTACTTTTAATAAAAAGCAAAAAATGTTTTTATTATTGGAAACAGGTTGCTTTTAAATATATGATCACTTTGCATAGATAAAATGATGAAGGTAGTATAAACACTCAAAACAGACTTGCAAAATATTCAGTAAACAACTTCTGCTCACAAAAACTTGTCACCGCTGCACCATCACTCAGAGAGTTCACAGGAAAATCAAGGACATTTTTTTCCAGGCCAACTTAAACAATCCTAGGCTCAACAGGTGAGGAGCTGTTTACAAGCCTTGTTTAAAAAACGTATTTCAGAATCAAAGAAAATTGAAGTTCACAATGAGAAGAATTCTTACGTTAGTTCATTTCTTATCAAGATGGAGCAAAGGAAAGACATGGTCTGGTCTCTTCCACATAGGGTTTTGAATACACTAATCAGAGTGGCAAGAGATTGTGATAAATTACATAATCTCTATATATTTCAGAATAAAGTTCTTGACACAGTCAAGCTATGTAATTAGTATGCCCTGGAGTTGAATGTTTAAAGAAATTATGCAATCTGAAAAATTAGAAAACATTTGAAAAACTGAAGAAAAACACAGAAAGTAATGATGTAAAATTAGATGTTCCCATAAATGGGTTGAGAGAGTGGTGAGGCAAAAGAAAAAAAACCATTTCTGCCGGAGAGTGATGGCTGACGCGTTTCTTTTTCCAGTGTGGACACGGGAAGGAGAGCTCCAAGACGGGCGCTTTGCCCGTCTAGTTGGGCTTCACGAAAATGCGCCTGTGCGGCAGCCAGGATCTCTGATACTTAGTCACAACCTTGTAACTCTCTGATTTTGCTGGCTTGGCACTGCAAATGATTCCTTCTGCATAGTTATAATTCCATCAGGTTGGCAGTGTCCCAAAACATAACAATACAAACTTTAAGACATAAGTGCAGATATGTCATCTAAATTTTTCAACTAGTGATGCAAAGGAAATGCATTCAATAGCTGTCACATTACACACTCCGTATGTATAATGTGAAATAGTTCTAATATGTTCTTTGAAATGCTTACAGTAATCTTGGAAATTAATATCCCCATTTCTCAGATGAGTAATGCATCTTAGAGAGCAGAATAAGTTTCCCAAGGTGACAGAGCTGAGGAGGAGAGGAGCCAGCATTCGATTCACAGCCATCAGCTTCGAAAGCCCTTGTTCTTAACCACACCCCACCTTGAATCAGCCTCCTCAAGCTTATCCACCCAAGAGAACTCCCAGACCATCTGTCTCTGTTCTCATTGCAAGCCTGATTGCTACGTTTATAGGGTTACTATGAGTTAAGTGATTTTAAAGAATAATTATCACTCTCTTCCAGAAACTTTTTAAGATAAATTAGGATTGTCATCTGATCTGAGGCTACTTACAATGTCGTGCCTCCCCTGCCAAATTCATTCTCAAACTCTTAGAAATGTTGACGGCTTCCATTTTATTCCACTTTAATTCAACAAATGTGATTGAGTGTCTACTATGTGTAAAGCCATAGTGAGGTAGTGAAAAAGTTAGAAAGAGGGATTTGATGATAGGAAGTATCAAGACCTTTCTGTCTCTTAGAAACAGATAGTACTCTATATAGTTCTGCCTGTTGGAAGATGGTACAGGAGGCACTTACACGTTCCCTTGCCCCTCCTGGACATGCACAGTGAGCTGCCAATGAGGAGGGAAGCAAGCGAAGGTGGAAGGAAGGAAACGAGGAGAGGCGAGGATGGGCAGGAGGGTGAGAAGGGTGGGAAGAAAGCTGAATGGTCGTTTTGGCCTAGAAGGAAATCTGTACATAGAAAGTACTCAACAAAGACTTGTTAAAGTAAAAAATTAGAGAATGCTAACAAAAAGAAGAAACAATACACATTTGTCAAATTTAATCATTTGTAAGTAGTAGTTAATGTTTAAAGGGTAGAAAAAGAAAAAGAAAAAATTAATTCTTGATCTTGACTTTGAAGCTGGTTTCAGAAATACCTTTGAGTTATTCGTGATGATAGACTGTCCGTCTCTTTCTTAAATCAGCAATGATTCGCCTTGATCTCTACAATACAGAATCTCATAGTCGGATGGAGATGGGAACCATATGCATCCTCCTTGCACAAAGCTCAGAATTTGCTCTTTACACTTAAGGTAGAGCTTATTTGTGAGCCTTCAATGATAAATGTCTGCTGAATGATCAAGAAAAAGAATCCGAGCATCTCACTGAAGCAAGCGTTTAAATTATCTATAGTAGTGTAAGATTCCAATTAGTCTTCAGTAACCACTGAACAAAAGTGCTCTAAGCACAGATATTTTTTAATGTATTTCCAAAGCCACACCTGATAAGTACTAACCAGAAAGATGATAACAAAGGCCAAGTTCTATTGAGCACTAACTATGTACTGAGCATTTTGTGTGTGCATCTACACAAATTATTGTTCTCGATTCTTGTATTGATTCAGTAAGTGAGTACACACTGTGCAGACTGAGGATTACAGAGCTGAAGTCATATGTCCCAGGTCACCGGTTCGCAGTAAATGGGTCTGGCCCAGGCAGCCTGACTCCAGAGGTTACATTTTTCATGACTTTGTTATATTGTCACCTCGGGTCTGCATAGTTGTTACGTTTTTCTCTTCTACAGTTATGCAGATCCCTTTCCCCCTTCCATTTCTTTTGAAAAGATGCTGAGCTTTCTAAAAATGTGCTCTGGTGGGAGGTCTTTGGCAGTTACAAAAAGGCAATGCACGAGAAGCGATAAATGACTGGCATCGAGACGAGGCAACAAAGTTATGCCGGCGCAACCGCAGCCACCAATACGGCCAGTTTCAAATCGTAATTTTGATCACACTCACAATTTTGAATAAGGGAAATAAAACATGATAGTCTTTTTAAAGAGTTCATTTCTTCTTTCCCTTCACCTAGTGCTTATAATTCAGAGCAATCACAGCTGAAGGACTTAATGCTTTCTTCTTCGGAGAGTGCAAGACCCTAAAATCCAATTAGCTTAAACCAATTAAAATGCTGTGTTTAATGCTAAGGCACTTCCAGGAGGTTGCTGTAAATGTGGAGCATTTTTTCAAAATCACACAAAGAAGAAAAGAAATGTCTCTGTCAGAGTACATTTACGAACTCCCGAGTTCCACCTGCATGAGCACCCTGTCGTACCAAGATCCGCAGTTCCCCTAGTGTGGTCCCTACGCCAGCCTGATCAGCATCCCCTGAGAGCTTGTCAGAAAGGCAGATTCTGGGGCTTCACCCCACCTACCAAACCGGAAACCCTAGGGGTGACTCAGTAACCTGTGCTTGAGTCAGACGGCCCGGGGATCCTGATGCCCACTAACGCGTGAGAACTACTGACACAGAACCACCGCGCTCCAGAACAGCTGCAGCCCAAACTCATGGGTGTCACGGTCTTGTTTACTGTTCCTCTGGGTCGGTGCTAAGCCACAGCCGCAGTTGACAAGCACTACTTACGTAGGCTTTCCCATGTCACAGGTCTGCCCATAAGCTTTAGTTGCGCACGAATCTCAGCTTGAAAACTGCTTTTGTTTACAGTCAGTATTTACCTGTGTTTTATAACGTTCATCTCACGCTTCTCCAGACAAAATATATGGCTTTCGAATGTGAGGTAGATAACACTTATTAGTCATAATCCAAAGCCTTTCTAACAACATGGAAAATAGCATTTACCTGAGTAGCAACTGTACTAGCAAAATATAACGTCATTTACACGGTAAGATTCTATTTATACTAGCTGTTTTAGGTGGTAAAGAGAATATGAACTGTTAAGTCTCGAATCCAGAGAGAGAGATTTTTCTCTTCTCCCTTTGTCTCCTGCGACTCCTAATCCACTCGGGTCATGAAACATTGATGAAGGGAAGCTGGTGGCAGTCATGGAGTCCTGTGAGGTCAGGCTTCACAGGAAAGACAGATCGCATTTCACTGGTGAAAAGCACCTCAAATAGAAGGAGGTGGCTTGGCACAAAAATATCGGTGCTTTCTTTGTCTTCTCCTCATGTGGTTCACAACTCATTCGCGACATCATTGCACAAATACACAAAGTTCGTGTCGTACCATGCATCCGCAGTTTAAAATTTACTTCTTGGTTTATTTCATTAATGAAGGAACCAGCAGGAAGACAAGAGAGTAGGTTCTAAAAGCAACAGATTAAGGGATGGAGACTCATATAAACAGCTGGAAAAGAAATGCCAAAATCAGTTTGCCAAGTTAGAAATATGACTGTGTAATACTCTATAAGAAAAAAATATCCTATCACCTTTGGAGTTAACTTTTCTACCAGGTTATAACCCCCTCACAATTTACAAATTTGAAAGGTTGTAAACTATCTGCACCTGTAAGTTTTTTAATCAAACACTGTGACCCAAGAGTGTCAGATAAGGGTTGTGGTGAGATGAATGGCAGCCAGCAAAAAGACATGTCTATGCCCTAACGCCCAGAACCCGTGATAGTTCATTTCACTATCTTGTATGTTTGGATCCCATTCCCTCCCTGCCTTGATTGTCTGTGGGCCTTCCACAGGGCCCACAGAAGACGGGAGGATGCCTGTTCCTGGTGGCCATGGAAACTGGCCCATCCCAGAGCAAGGCACCAATGCCTAGACAGGCCCTCATTGTCCTTCCTCTTACTGCCACAGGCCTTGCTCTTTAATAGGCACCCCAAAACCAGGACTTTGCTAACACAAACCCTTGCCACTCCAGGCACAGGACAAAAATAAAATCCCCTCTCAAACTCCTGTAAGCTCTCCTTAGCCTCCCGGATGGACCAGGAAACCTTGACTGAGAACACATAGTTACCTCCTGGGATTAGGGGACAGAAATACCTTTAATTCATTCATTCACCTGTTCCCTGTTAGCATATTTTTCACAAATATTTATTGATGATTTATGAAGCACTGACTATTTGCAAGAGATACAAAGGGCACAGCAGTAAAGACATCGAGGAGGAGAAAACATAATGTTTCCACAAAGAAACCTCCCACCTTCATTAAAGCAAAATACAGTCGAAGACGTTGTTTATGCTCAGAAGTGTTAATTACTTCATTATTGTTTTCAGCCCACGCTACTCGTGAGGGCTTCTTGGTTGACTCCCTCAACCACACATGAACCTCTGAGGGACAGCTTTTCTATACTTTGCATCTTCCTTAAATAGCCAGTTGAGCACAACCTCCCGGGAGAGGCAGTACAGTGCACTGGTTCTGAACAGGGCCCTGAAGCACCGACCCTGCCACTTAGTAGCCGTGAGACTTTGGGCAAATCCATTAATCTCTCTGTGCCTCAACGTCATGGAGTTGAAGATAGTACCTACATCACAGGTTGTTGATGAGTTATAGTATCTAAAGGTCTTAGAGTAGTGTCTGACATGTAGGGAGGCCTGGTATTACTACTCTGCAATAATAAAAGGGGGAGGGGTCTTCTTGAGAACCAGTGATGGTGGAGAAAGAATGAAAAGCAGCTGAGCTTTATAGATGGTAAGTGCTGAGTGAAGAACAAAGTTTTGCTATGGAACAGTGGTTTTCAAACATAACTGCTTTTCAAAATCACCAGAGGAGCTTTTCAAATATTTAATGCCCAGGCCCCACCCTCTGACCCAGAGATTCTTATTTCATTGGTCTGGGTGGGACCCAAGCCTGTTCAAGCAACTCCCATAGAAGCCGGGGTTGAGCATTCCCTGCAAGAGAGCAATCTAACACATAGGCTAACGAGCCACTCCCTGTTCAAAATAAAGGGGGTGGGGGGCTTCCTGCCGCAAGCCTGTCTCCTCCTTTCCCCGAGGCCTAGCTAACTAACCAGTACCATCCCTCACCCTGCAGTCCATCCATCCACAGGCATTCATAAGGCACGATTCACTTGTCGGGCCCTGGGCTGTGTACAGGGCAGTACAAAAGTTACCAGACAAAAACTTACCTGCATGGATTCCACAGCAGGGTCAGAAGATAGACAAGAAAACAAGCAATTGCATGGAGAAAATTTGGAACATTCTGGACGCTCATGGAGAGAGTTCTGAACAAACCGCAGTACATAGTACTTACTAGGAAATCCCTGGGAAGAGTGAGGTGCTACTAGAGGAAACTTTCCATATCGTTGAGTATAAAAAAGTAAGCTACAAAAATACTTTTGAAACACATGATATTCTCTACATGGGTGCATATATATATACCTGCAAAGAAAATAGTCTAGAGGTGCACTTCTTATTTTCCACAATTAATTTTTCAAAAAGAGAGTATTCATTGTTTGTCAAGTTGAAAATTAACAAGTTGTTTAAAAATTCCAGCAGACTCTTTGCTAAGCCTGTCAGTGGTGACAGAGCAGTTGGCATTACCAGCCCTGATTTCACCTAAGTGACTGTTATTTAGCAGAGAGCGATGTCCTAAGGAAAAGGGACACAAGGCAGATGTGCACTGATGGAGGGAAGGCGAAGGAAAGACAATCCAGCATGAAGACTTGCTGCACATTTAAAGAGAAAGACCTTGCTGCCACCGTTCATTTCTACAGCTTTCCCAGTTTTACCTGAGGCTGGTCCCTCTAACAAGCTGAAGGCTTCAATATCAGCTTCTAGGTCTAGTCTTCTAATGGAGATTCTCCACTCCAGCTGCCCGTTAGAATCATATGGGAGACTTACTAAAATACTGATGCCTAGCACCAAGGCTAATTAAAGTCAGGTCTTTGGTTTCAACGTGACCAGGGCTGAGACCCCATTGGATGAATCACGCATGTGTGCGCCCACACATTTTGGTGCCATGCCAGTTTGGGCGATATCGTGCTTGCAAAGTACTCCAAAAATGACATCAGCTGCAGGTGCTGCTTAAACTCTAGGGGAATATGGGAAAGGGAAAAGTAATTGTACTTTTGTGTTCTGTGATTCCAATATAGTAACACCATGTGTCTGATTTATTTCAGGCTCGACTGACCAAAGAGCAGCGCTGGGGAAGTGCGTTGCTCTCCAGAAACCACTCCTTAGAAGAGGAATTTGAAAGGGCAAAAGCAGCAGTGGAGGTAACTTTTCTAAAACTGTTTTTGTGTCATGTTTCTGAGGGGAGAATTCAAAAAATACAGTTTCGGCAGGAAACAGATGAAATGAGTCTTACTTTACAGACGTGAAGTAACCATGACCGTGACTGTTAGAATGAGACCCGATACCAGAGAACTTTTGACTTCCTACCAGGAGTGCCTAACAGATGTCCCCTCTTATGCCGATTCTGGGGCGGACTTGCAGTGACTGTCTGGAGAACTCTGAGGCTCATCTGGGTTCTATGATGAGCCTGCACTATGCATCTTCTCTGCGTCTCTGTGAGGCCAAGATCCATGCCTACCATTTTCAGCTCTCTGGCATATACACAGGGCCTGAAACATAGAAGGTCTTGCTGCCCCAGAAATATTATACATTCTCCTAACAGAGAAGGTCTGGCTGAAATAGTCTGGCCAACGGAGGGCCTATCTTGATTCAAGCTGTAATTTCTTTACTGTTGAGAATATCCAAAACAAATGGTAAGATTTCATGCTTTTTATGGCCAAGTAATATTTCATTGTATATATACATACCACATCTTCATTCAATTGTCTATTGATGGACACTTAGCTTGCCTCCATAGCTTGTCTACTGCAAATAATGTTGCAGTAAACCTAGGAATGCATATATCTTTTCAAATCTGAAAAACAAAATTAATGAACAAAAAAACAAATTCACAGATACAGAGAACAAACTGACGGTTGTCAGGTGGGAAGAGGGTTGGAGGGATAAATAGAAAGGTGAAGGAATGAAGAAATACAAATTGGTAGTTACAAAATGGTCACGGGGGTGTAAAGTGCAGATAGGGAATGTAGTCAATAATATTACAATAACTGTGAGCAGTGCCAGGTGGGCACAGGAGTTATGGAGGGATCACCTCTTGAGTTATACAAATGTCTAGCCACCATACTGCACACCTGAAACTAATTAATGTTGAATGTCAACTGTAATTGAAAAATAAAAACAGAAAAGAATACTCCAAACAACGACAGTGTTGATAAATCAAATGAGATACTTAATGTGAACGATAATTTTTCTTATTTAGTCTTTTAATGAGAAAGAAGGAGGAGAAGGAAGAGGAAGGAAGAAAGAAAGAAGGGAAGCCATACAAGGCACTCTTTGCTGATTTTTTATCCACTTTCTTTCGGTCAGAATCACAAAGAGTGCTTCAGAGACGCCATCCGTGGTACCCATGCCAGCTTTGCCACCTCACTGTCTGAGAGTGGCGCTTTCCCCGAACCCAAGTAGGAACTTGTCAGAATCTCCATTTCTATTGCTGATAAGAAGTCTTGAAGATTTAAAGTATTCTTGTAATATGGTTCCTTTATGTAGCTGTCTCATCGCTAAAATTTGGGTGAAATTGTTATACTAAGAGCAGTCTTTCAGTAACTCCATGCTTGAAGTACAATTAAATCATATTTTCAGTTTCATAGTGAAAGGATTCTTTGTATTCTAGGAAATAATTCCAGCCATAATTTCACATCATCATTCAAACACCCAGTAAGAGAACCCTTTTATCTCATCACAATACAATCTACCCAGATTTCTTTTTTAATGTTAACCTTTTTTATTTAAAAAAAATTAATTCATATTTAGAGCTCTTGAATGTGATCAACTTATATATTTGATCGAGACCACACTGTCCAACTGCATGGAGCCCATAGCTCAATTTATCTTAAATGTAGATTTTTTCAGACTAAGAGCTCATTTAAATTTCTTTTGAACTACTACTGCATGCAGTGCACTGAATTAGCACTAAAGAGAAAATTATTTAAAACCATAACATCTTGGATCAGTGCAGACAGGATTTATCTGGCCCTATTTACAACGAGAAAGACAATGAGTTCACACTTCAAAGTAACATACCAACAAGACAAAAATCATCCATCTATCTATCTGTCTGTCTATATCTATCTCTGTGTGATATATAGATATAGATATAGATTGATATATAGATACATGCTCACAAAATCATTTTATCTTAGTTTTGGTAGACACCTGAGAAATCATGTATCCCAACCAGGCACACAAACCAATTTTTTTCTATTCAACCATACTTGGCAAGTTATTTATGCCAAAACACCCTGTTTCTACTTGAACACCTCTAATTAGGGACAACTCACTTCTCTTGAGGAAAACCTATTTTAGTTTTCGACAGTCTTAACTATTAAAAAGCTCCTCCCCTATCATGCTGAAACTGGCCTGCCAGCAACCTCCGGGTTTGCTGTGCCTTGGCTCCGCCCTCTCTGGCTCGGGCAGGACCTGCCCGGTCCCTTCTCTGCAGGGGCGCCCACCTCACCCCTCCAAGGCTTGTCTTCCCCTGGCCTCTCCTGGTCTCTCCTCAGTTGTTATTTCAATTCTTGTCTAATAGCTTCATTTCATCAACAATGTGGGCCTCAGTTTCCACACCTGTATGGTCCTTTCCAGTCACAAAATCCTAGGAGGCTGTGAGTTACTGCAGGCAGTCATTCACTCGACAAACATTGCTGGCTGGCTGTTTGCGCGGGCTGCTGAACTAGGTCCTGCAGAACATGGGCCAGCCTTGATGAGCTGTCTGACAGTAGCATGGGCCAGAGGACCACTTTGACAAATCACTGGCTCCCTCTACTTTTGTTTCCGTATCTGTAAGGTGAGGGAATTGGGCTTCTAACAGACTAAAATCCTGTAAATAGTAAGTACCGAATTTCCAGCAAATCAGAAAATTGTAAGCAAATTTGCTTGGCTAGAAGCCTGGAACTGAGAAGCTTCCCAGAGGAATAAGGGAGGATGATTGCTGATCAGAAGGTGAAAACAGGTGTGAACCAAAAAAGGTGAGGGATGGGAGGTGTCTCACTAAGCTAATGGGAAATCAGACCACAAAACCACACACACACATGGATTCGCTACTTCCCAACATTATTCTTATCCGGGGTATCATTGAAATGCATAGCAGAAGACATATTAAAATGCATCAGAGTCTTGGAAATATACATGCCCTTGACCCAGTCACTTCTTAAAATTCATCTTAGAGAAATAATTGTGAAAGTTTATGAATCTTATCTGTAGAATTGTTTAAAATGGTAAAAAATTGGAAACAGCCTAAATGTCTCATGATACAGAATTAACTAAAATATATCTCTATTATCCCTAAAATCTATCTCTATAATGTAGTTTTACAAAACTACATTAAGATCGTGTAAAAATGTCTAATGATAATTGGAATAATAGTTTATATACTGACATCTTTAAAATATGATCCCAACTTTCTAAAACAAAAATAGCATCATACCTAACATGTTCAAGTGCGTACTGTGAGCCAGGCACTGAATCGGGAGCATCACTTGGGTTCTCGTTCAGCCCTCCCAGCAGTCCTGTGACGAGCGTGGTACCACTGCTCCCACTTCGCAGGTGAGAAACAGAGGCGTAAAGACATTGCAGTCATGTGTCATTGCACAATGAATTAAGACAGACTGACAAATGAAAACCCCCATTTATCACGCTACAAAGTCATGACTTTCACCCAGACTCTGACTCACTGCACTACACAGAAAAGGATAATGAGAGTGTGTGTTGAAATGGATGGCTGGATTTGGGATATTTTATTTCGTGTCTTAGTTTATCTATATTTTCCAAATGTTCCATCATAAACATGTGTTATGTTGGCAATCAAGGAAAAAGTGGTAAGTTATAGACATTACAGAAGGTTATAAGATTCTTAAAAGAACTAAAAGTGCCCCTTTCTTCATTTTTAGACAAATAAAGAACGATACCGCAGATTGACTTCAGCAGACAGACAGTTCTTAACAATAGTTGAGACCTAGATGAAAATCATTTTCTAAACTGAATTTTTCCAAAGTCTCCATTTTATATTTTATATCATCTGATTTTGATATTCTTTCTATTTCACAGTCTATTCCATTCTTAAGTGCTAACTCTTGAATTGTATTTATTATTTTTTGTCACCATCCTGCCTGAGGACCTGGCAGCTGGCCCCCTGTCCAGCTCCTGCTCCTCAGTCCCCACCTGAGCCCCGGGGCACGGATGTCCTCCTCCTCTTCTCGCACTGCAACCTCGCTGCCCACCGTCTCTGTCTTTCCCCGACAGAGGAAACTCTCTCCCCGCATCTCCACATGGCCGGATCCTCCTCCTCACTGGGGTTTTAGCTTGAGTGTCGGGGCCTCAGGAAAGCTGACCCTGACCACCCAGCTGCTAGCACAGCACCTAGAGCTTTGTTTTTCCTCCTATTTATCACTAGTTTGTTTTTATTTATTTGTTTATTAGTTGTCTTTCTGCTTTAAAATGTACATCCTGTGAGAAAGGGGTCCTTATCTCTTATTTACCACTGTCCTTCAATATCCGGGACAGCATGTGGTACCAAGTAAGTATTCAGTAAATGTTGAATTAATGGATGGATAACTGTTAATCACTTAATGTAGGCAATTCTTTCTATCATTGCATGCAAAGTGCCATATCACCTCGTAATAAAATTTAGTACCTGCATTTTCATAGCTAATATAAAGAAGGAGTTCTGTCTATGACATACAAGTTTCTGCCAGGGACTGTGCTGAAGTGTCATCCCCAGTTTGTCTGGGTCTCAGTGTCAGTCAGTGAGGCACACATATAAGGATGCAGGTAGCACCAACCAATTATTTTGTGCAGTAACATTGGGCGTGTCTTGTTTCCTGCATGGTACAAACTAGTTCTTACTTATACTAAGTAATACCAGACAACATATAATGCAACTAATGCTTGAGCTAAAATGTCCTAAAATGCAGGATCTGCTACTGGAGAAAATATGGCTAACGCACATGCATACTTATTGCATATCATAAATGAGCTGGGAACTATTCTGTGCAAAGGCTGGCTGGCTCAAGCTCAAGGTGATCTAGTGAGGCCTTGTATGGGTAAGGCTTTTTGCCTTCACTGAAAAAAAAAATCACTGCAAATTTATCTCTGCTCAAAGTTTTGTAATTTTAGGACAAAGAGCCAAAAATTCCTATTTGGGGCTTTTTTTTTAATGCATCTTCCCTCAATAAGAATGGAGAAGAGCTTCCTCCCAGGTTTCTCCCTAGCCAGCAGCCTAAGTGCACTGTCAGCAACAACAGGTCCCTAGGAAGGAGCACAGGGAGGAACAGAAGTGGAAAGCAGGGAAGGAGCCCTGGGGGTTCAGTGAAGCCTGAAGCTGCCTCCAGGAAAGGAGATCCCTGGAGAGAGCTGTGCCGCATCTGCAGAGGAGGAAGGGCATGCGGGCAGTCGGCAAGCCTGCAACCACACACCAGGAATACTGCCTTAGAGGGAGGGGAAGGGCCAGTCGGCACCTAGAATTGTGTTTAGCCAGTTGGTCTCACCCAGTGCCTCTGCCTTCAAATTCATCGGACGTGTTTCAGCATCTTCTATGGGCCAGGCACTGTGCTTGGTGCTACAAATAGAAAATTGAATAAAACTGTCTCTGCCCTTAAAGAGTTAGAAGAATCACAGGTATGAGCAGCTCAAGAGATCGCTCAAGTATAGTTTATCACGTGGTCTAGTTATTATAGGTCTACATTTCGATCTCCACTCTGGATTCTGACCTCATACAGGCAGGACTGTGTCTCATCCGTCATTAGGATGCCTCTCCATACTGGTTCCCACAGTGCCTGCACCAGTCTGCGTTCCCACCAACAGGGCAAAAGGGTTTCCACATCCTCACCAGCACTTGATTGTTGTTCATGTATTGATGATGGCCATTCTGACAGGTGTGAGGTGATATCTCACTGTGGTTTTAATTTGCATTTCTCTGATGATTAGTGATGTTGAGCCTCTTTTCCTAAGTCTATTGGCCATCTGTATGGCCTCCTTGGAGAAGTATCTATTCAGATCCTTTGCCCATTTTTTAATTGGATTGTTTGGGGTTTTTTGGTGTTGAATGTTGTAAGTTCTTTATAAATTTTGGATATTAACACCTTATCAGATGTATCAGCAAATGTGTTCTCCCAGTCTGTGGGTTCTTTTTTATTTTGTTGATGTTTTCCTTTGCTGTGCAGAAACTTTTCAATTTGATGTAGTCCCATTTGTTTATTTTTTATTTTGTTTCTCTTGCCTGAGAAGATGTATCTGATAAAATGTTGCTACGTACAATGTCTGAGATTTTACTGCCTGTGTTTTCTTCTGGGATTTTTATGGTTTCAGGTCTAATATTTAAACCTTTAGTCCATTTTCAATTTATTGTTCTGTGTGGCCTAAGAAGGTGGCCTGGTTTCATTTTTCTGCACATATCTGTCTAATTTTCCCAACACCATTTATTGAATAGACTATCTTTAGCCCATTGTACATGCTTGCTTCCTCTGTAGAATATTAATTGCTATAAAGTTATGGATTTATTTCTGGGCTCTCTATTCTGTTTATTTGATCTCTGTGTCTGCTTTTATGCCAGTACCATGCTGTTTTGATTACTATGTCCTAATAGTATAGTTTGATGACAGGTAGCATGATTCCTCCAACTTTGTTCTTCTTTCTTAGGATTGTTGTCACTATGCGAGGTCTTTTGTGGTTTCATATAAATTTTTGAAATATTTGTTCTAGTTCTGTGAAATATGACATTGGGATCTTGATTTGAATTGCATTGAATCTATAGATTGCTTTGGGAAGCATGAACATTGAATGTGACTATCAGATTTAAGAGTCATCTCATAAATTAGGTTTTAGATTTAACTGGTCAGGTGCCAATAATACAATTTTGTCTTCAGAATTGGAATTGAATTATTTCTTTTATTAATGGGGTTTGATTTTATGGATTTACCAAATCACAGTGATTATTTGGATCAATAATAAGGCTATACCCCATTCAAAATAATAGCTTAGCCCCCCTTCAGGTTGGTTGGGATGGGTGAGAACACGCACACCTGTACACACACACACACACGCACAATCATAGACCACTATGAATTTAGGTAGAAGTCTTGACTTATCCAGGCAAGGATCCCTAGTGTAATGGGAGTGAAGGGGCCACACGAGTGAAATCAGTGCAACTTCTCATTCTGGCTTCCCCTGGAGTCCCTATTATGTGTGCAGCTGTTGTTGACACTAAGTCCCCAAGGCAGGCCTTTTTCACTAGGGCTTTGCATCATTACTCAGGACTTAACTTGGTTCTCAAGCTAAATGCGGACGTCAGGAAAGATGAGGCCTCATGCTCTGTGTCCATCACAGAAGGGGGAGAACAAAGGCAGAGGTGCGGCCAAGCACCATCTGCACCTCTAGCTCCCTGGCTTTCCAAAAACCCTACTACCATTCTCAAAGGGAGGAGCCTGACCTTTACAAGCATTTATTTTTTGCATGTTTGTATTTTTCTTCAAGTACAGTTGTCTCCATTTTCCCGCCACCACTTTCCCAAATTTAAAAGTACACGTGGACTTTGAGAAAAGAATAGAAGGAAATGCAAGGGTGTTAATTTATCTCTGGGTGGAAAGATTGAGAGATTGTTAATTTTCATTGGCAATTTCCATTTTTTTAAACTATTTATAATGAAAATGTATTGCTTTCATAAACATGTGTATCAGATCAAGGTTAAGAGACCTGGGCCTGGCTGGTGTAGCTCAGTGGCTTGAGCTCAGGCCTGAAAACCAAAGGGTCGAGGTTTGAGTCCCAGTCAGAGTACATGCCTGGGTTGCAGGCCAGGTCCCCAGTAGGAGGCATGCAAGAGGCAACCACACATTGATGTTTCTCTCCCTCTTTTTCTCCCTTCCTTCCCCGCTCTCTAAAAATAAATAAAATCTTTAAAAAAAAAAAGGTTAGGAGACCTGGGCCCTCATTCTCCTCTGCCACGCCCTGCTCTGGCAAGCTTGGGAACATCCCTCTCTGGGCCTCAATTTTTTCATCTGTAACTTGAGACCGTTAGATTTTATCCATGGCACCATAATGTGGCTGCCCATTGGAACTACCTGGGGAGTTTCCAAAAATCCCGATGTCTGTGTCCCACCCCCACAGACTGATTTCATTGGCCCTGCCCCTGCCCTGCGTCTTGGAATTTTGAAAACACTTCCCAGGTCATTCGATATGCAGACAAGTTTGGGAACCTCCTGGTTCAATGATTTTTAAGGCAGCCTTCTGCTGTGCCAGTCCGTGAGTGTATGATTCTCCACTTTTGCCTAGGGCCATCCTTAAGTACCAGTTCTGTTTTTAGCAATTGCTAAGAAGGAATATTCTAAATCTTTCCTAGGTGACCCATTTCAATGTCTTGCAATCATTTCAATCAGAGTACATTTTCTTTATGTCTGATCTAAATTCCTGCTGCAGCAATTTAAGCCCTGATATGAAAAGAGAACATCTAGTTATGGTCGGATCTGTTGCTGAATTCCTTGCATAGACTTACATCACCAGCTTCAGTCATTTCTTTCAATCCCAACTGAATTCTCTCGTTACCCAATCTTTACCTAACAAGTTCCTTGTCAAGGTTCCCATAGTGAGGGGAAATGCAAGATTTCTTACCACCACATTGCCCAAAATATATTTTCCAGTTTCTTCCAAAGTCATTTCTAGATCTGTGTTCCTATAAAGTTCTTAAGAACAATATATTTTTAATCCTTCGATTTTTTATTGCTTTCCTTAGCCTTCTTTCCAGATTTCTTCTATCATTCTTCAGTATTTTTCCCCTTTATTTGTATGCTTATTAAAGTTATCAGATTTCAACAAAACTAATTACAGGGGGCATGTCACATGTCTGGGCAGATGCTCAAGGTTCAACAAAAATGACTGAAAATACTGTGACATTCACAAAATTATTATTTCCCACGCTGAAAAACTATGGTTTGACGTTCTTTACAGTTGTGCCAGGAACTGGGACAGATGAATGACATGAACATGAGCCCTCTCTTTAAATCTTTCTTGAGTTCAGATTTGATCTATTAACACCCCAAGGCTAAATTTGTTCTTCGTGTATTTATGAACATTCCACGTGAACCTTTCTCACATCTTGCTATGGCCACTCATTTGCAAACAGTCCTGGTTTCGGCACTCTGGTTGCAGAGCCCTGATGAGATCTGACCAGCGTGGAGGGGCCTGGTTCCACCTCACAGCTGGGCCGCGTCTGCCTCGGCAGCAGTGAGCAGGAACGCAGCAGCTTTGACAAGTTTGGCCTCATTGCCAAGCATGACATCGATTGAGCAGCATTGTGATCCAGTACAATTATTCCAGTTCTTCAGTATTTTTACAGGATCTTTGAAATATTTTCAAAAAAACAGGAGCGTTTTACATAAACCCACTGAGCTACGCTGACTGCTAAGAAACCGTTAGGACAGGACTTGAACCATGCCGTGTGCTTTTATCTCCTCTCCACCAGCGCCGTCTACATGGTTTCTGTGATGAAATGGTTATGTTCCTAAAGCCCTGTGAAAGGAGGCTTCTCTTGTATAAAACAGGGATGTGATATGTACAGACAGAAGGCCTTTTCTGCTTCAGGAAAATAAGCACAAAGCTGAGAGCTCTCAGGTGTTGTGCCACCTGGTCCTGTGGGTTTGGTGATCGAAACAGAGACCTGCTTGTGGGATTTTAGGGTAACGCACAAGTGAGGAGCAACAACTTAAAGCTGATTTGGAAGTTCAATTGATCCTCATAAATTGAATCCTGTAGTCATTTATTTGATTAAAATAACATTACTCTTGTTAAGTGACTTACAGTCAGACCTACACTAGGTAAGAGAGATATTAAGATGAGAGATACCATCCGTGCCCTCAAGCGGCTCAAAGTCTGGTGAAAGATGAAGGTCAGTAAGGATCCTAACACAGAGTCATAGGTGCGACAGTGAAAGCGAGCCCCTGGTCCCTCGAGTGCTGGCCCCTCCACTTGTGGCTATCTCCGTGACATCGCAGAGCCCCGGGACACAGCCCTTGCCCCTCTCTCTCCTCCATTGTCCCTTCACCATCTCTCTCAGTTCTGTGAATTTAAAGGCTGTCTATACCTTGATGGCTCTCAGTCTCGTTTTTCAAACATACTCCCCAGAGATCCCAAGTGCATGTCCAATTGCCTACTGATGCTGCCACTCAGGTTCTAGTGTTCATTGTGTACTTAACACATCTAACACCTAACTCTTCATTTTTCATCCCTGACCAGCCCTGCGCCATTCAATAATAGCACCACTATCCGCTAAGAACAAAACTCTGAAAGATATCCTTTCTTCTTCTGCAGCCTCCCATCCAATCCAACAGAAGGTCCTATTGGAATAACATCCAAACTAAAGGAATTCAACCAAATCTGTTGTCAACCCTGTGCAAACTTTCCTCCACACCAGCAACAACCCTCGCCCCAGCCACTGCCACAGCCTCCTCCCTTGTTGCCCGTCTTCCAGCCTTGCTCCCTAGAGACTTCCAAGCTCTCTTCTCAAACGGCACATAAGATCCTATCACTTCCCTGTCAGTAATGGCAGTTAAAAGCTGCCGATAGTTCCCCATCACAAATAAAATGAGAAATAATGTCCTTTCTTATGGTCCGTGGGACATGATCTGGCCCCCATTATCATTCCCCCTTGTCTCTCGTCCCCACCCCAGTAAGACATTACAGCCACACTGGCTTTTCCGCCCATTCATCCCAAGCTTATTTCCATCTGTGTTTTCTGTGCTAGAATGCTCTTACCTGGGTTATTTAGGGCTTAGACCCCTGTAAGAGGTCTTCCTCAATCACCTTTTCTAAAAGAAGTCCTCCACAATTGTGTATAATTAGTTATTTTTCTTTTCACACACAACATGTACATCATCTACATAATTATTTCTTAAAGTGCTAACAACTATTTGAAATTATAGTATTTACTTATCCATGTATTTTTTTACTCTTTATCTGCTCCCTCTAAACAGGAAACTCCATGACAGCAGGGACTTTGTCTTATTTATTGCTGTATCCCCACTCCCTAGAATGATACACAGATAGGTAACCACAAACTGTGCGAGTGCAATTGAAGGAAAAGTACGGAAGTTATATGCATTTAGATGGCACTGAGAAGTAGAATTCAACCTTCTATTCAATGCACCCAATAACCCTCTTAGTTTTCTGCAGTATGGGCCAATAGCGCTGTTAACACAGTGTCCTCATGGGACAGTCTAGCTCTCACGTGGACATCTCTGCCCTATTTTCTCCAGGAAAGCTTGACCAGTGGCAGTGTTTATGATTTTGCAAAAGATTGATTGAAGGGTGTGTCCCACTTTTATTTTTAATGTAATTTTGAGCTAAAGAACACAACCAGTATTGTTGCTGTTTGAAAAACATTGTGGTTAATTACAGTATGTTCAAAGAAAAAAGTACAAAAGTCTAGGAATAATTAAGTGTTTACTCAAAAATCTAAATTTATGTCAAATGCTTTCTAATCTACACCTGATTTTCTTAAAATAATTTTAATAATCTTCTGGAAATTGAAATTTATCCTGAATCTTTATTTAGAGTCATGTCTTTATGCTTCCTTACCTCAAGGCCAAAGGGAAAAGGAAATCAGTGGTATCACATCATCACAAATGACCTGCCAGAATGAATCCCCACCTTTTCTACCAGGAAGAGTAGATTTTTGCTTCTCAGAGGAGAAAACCTCTTCCTTCAACAAGATTATCAGATTCTAGATTTGCTGATTAGTTTACAGACTGTGGTCACCATAGCAACCAATAGCTTTAACAGCCTGTGTTGGAAACTTTTTTCTCCTTAAATGCCTATCATTAGGAAGCAAGCTACGTCAGAGCACTGAGGGGGTGGGAGAATAATACTTAAAATATATAGTTTTCTTCTTAGTGTAAAGAATCAATACATTGGTTAAATTATTTATGTTTCTTTTTAAATAATGCTTCATTTTGCAGTTACAATTGACATGCAATATTATATTGGTTTCAGCTGTACAGCATAGTGATTAGACATTTATATAATTTATGAAGTGGTCACCCCAATAAATCTAGTGCCCACGTGACACCATGCATAGTTATTATAATAGTATTGTCTATCTTCCCTATACTGTACTGGACGTCCCCATGACTATTTTCAACTCCCAACTTGTGCATCTTGATCCATTCCCCTTCTTCATCCATGCCCCTTCCTCCCTCCAGTCTGTCAGCCATCAAAATGTCCCCTGTATACACACTTGTTTCTGTTTCATTTGTTTGTTTGTTTTTTAGATTCCACATATAAGTGAAATCATATGGTACTTTCCTTTCCTTAAGTCTATCCATGTTATTGTAAATGGTAAGGTTTCATCCTTTTTATGACTGAGTAATATTCCACTGTATATATGCACCACTTCTTCTTTATCCGTTCATCTATTGACGGACAGTTAGATATCTTCCATGTCTTGGCTTGAATAAATAACACTGCAATGAACATATGGATGTCCATGTCTTTTTGAATTAATGTTTGGGTTTCTTCAGGTAAATACCAGAAGTGGAATTGCTGGGTCCTTCTTTGTCTCTTTATTGCTTTTGTTTTAAAGTCTATGTTATGGTATAAGTATTGCTACCACAGCTTTTTTTTCTGTTTCCATTTTCATGAAATATCTTTTTCATCCCTTTACTTTTGGTTTATGTGTGTCTTTCACTCTAAAGTGAGTCTCTTATAGCCCTGGCTGGTATAGTTCAGTGGATTGAGTGCGGGCTGCAAACCAAAGGGTCGCCAGTTCAATTCCCAGTCAGGGCACATGCCTGGGTTGTGGGCCAGGTCCCCAAGTGGGCCATGTGAGATGCAACCACACACTGATGTTTCTCCCCATCTCTTTCTCCCTCCATTTCCTTCTGTCTAAAAATAAATAAATAAAATCTTTTTTAAAATTTAAAAAATTAAAAAATAAAGTGAGTCTCTAATAGACAGCCTATGTAAGGGTCTTGTTTTCTTATCCATTCTGCCACCCTATGTCTTTTTAGTGGAGCACTCAATCCATTTACATTTAAAGTAATTGTTGATAGATACATAGTTATTGCCATTTGATTATTTTATAGTTTTCCTATTTTTTATCTTTTTTCTCTCTCTTCTTAAAGAAGCCCCTTTAACATTTCTTGTAACACTGGTTTAGTGATGATGAACTCCTTTAGCTTTTTCTTATCTAGGAAGTTCTTTATCTGTCCTTCAATTCTTAATAATAGCTTTGCTGGGTAATCTTGGTTATAGGTTCTTATGCTTCATCACTGAATATTTTGTGCCAATTTATTCTGGCCTGCAATATTTCTGTTGAGAAGTCAGCTGATAGTCTTATGGAAGCTCCCTTGTAAGTAACAAACTGCTTTTTTTTCTTGCTGCTTTTAGGATTCTTTCCTTGTTTTTAACGTTTGGCATTTTAATTATGATGTTCAATATCTTGATGTGGGCCTCTTTGTGTTCATCTTGTTTGGGACTCTCTGTGCTTCCTAGGCCTATATTTCTATTTCTTTCATCAGGTTAGGAAAATTTTCTTCAAGTAGGTGTTTAATGGCTTGCTCTCTCTCTCTCTTCTTCTCGTACCCCTATGGTATGGATGTTGTTTTTATTGATGTTGTTCCAGAGGCCCCTTAAACTAGCCTCACTTTTTTAGATTTTTATTTATTTTTGCTGTTCTGATTTAGTGTTTTCTGCTACTTATCTTCCAAATCACTAATTTGATCATCTTCCTCATCTAATCTACTCTTGATTCCCTCTGTATTCCTCATGTATAACGGGTTTTTCCTTCATATTTTCTATCTCCATATTTATGTTTCCTATCTCTTTGTTGAAGTTCTCACTGAGATCACTAAGTATCCTTATAACCAAGTGTTTTGAACTCTGCATCTGATAGGTTGCTTATCTCCATTTTGTATACTTCTTTTTCAGGAGTTTTGTTCTGTTCTTTCATTTGGGACATGTTTCTTCATCTCTTCATTTTGGCTGCCTCCCTGTATTTGTTTCTACCTATTAGGTAGAACTGCTATGTCTCCCAACCTTGACAGAATAGCCTTATGTAGTAGATGTTCTGTGGGGCCCAGTGGCAGTCTCTCTGGTCACCTGAGCCAAGTGCTCAAGGTGTGTCTCTTGTGTGGGTTGTGTGTGCCCTCCTGTTGCAGTTGAGCCTTGATTGCTGCGGGCGCATCAATGGGAGAGATTGACTCTCAGGTTAATTGGTTGTGAGTTAAATGATGAAAATTTTGTAATAGCAATAATAGAAGATGAACCATATTAAGATAAATCTATAAATGGGATATTAGAGGATCTTTGAAATGATGTAATGTTTGTACATTTACTAGCATGTAAACATATCCATAATAAAAGGTTAAACAACCACATGTACAGAAATGTTCCATTTTCACAAGGGAGCTCAGTTGGTTAAAGCATTGTCCTAATATGCCATGGTTGTAGGTTCAGTCCCCAGTCAGGACACATATAAGAATCAACCAATGAATACATAAATAAGTGGAACAACAAATTGATGTTTCTCTTTTCTTTCCTCTCTCTCTAAAAATCCATAAATGAACAGAGGAAATAATGAAATAATTTGGTTGAGCAAGATTAGATTCCAGCTACTCAGCTAAATATTTCATAAGTGTTATGAAATTTAATCCTCACAACTACCCTATGATGTTAGTATTTTCAACTCTTTTCTAGAGATAAGAAAACTGAAACTCAAGAAAGAAGTAACTGGCCCTAAGACTGAGAGTTCATGAGCAATCATTTTTATATGTAAACATATGGGGAAAGCCTAAAATAAGATAGACCAATGTGCTCCCAGTTGTTATATCTAGGTAGTAAAATTAACAGGGTTATTTTTCCTTTTTGCTCATCTATTTTTCCTAATGTGTATACAAGGAAAGACTATTACATAACTTATATGCTTTTAAAGTATTTTATAAAAAAAAAAATCACCCAGAAACAAATACCTAAATGAAATAAAAGTCCTTGTCCTCTCATATTTAGAAAGTCTCCAAAATATGCTTTTAACACCCCTTCAAGTCTAGTTTGAAAGATTTGGATGATCTCTAATTTATATAGCTTTTAGTCTTTCTGTTCCCTGCCATCTGGACAGTTAATAGGCTCTGTGGGTTCCCCATATGAAAATAGAGCTTGTTTATAGTTTACTGTCATTAAATACTTAGTTAAAATGTGGGACTACAATGACCTCTGAAGACAATCTTTTAATTATGTAAGTGTTATGGCAGCATAGCTTAGATGCAACAACTGATCTTTGTATCTCTCTTGAGTCAGCAATGTTCTTCAGGTTCTAAATATCCTTTTAAAAAATAAATCACAAGGTCTGTCTCCGTGGAAAAAAAGTCCCTAATGTAGTTTTGTCTTGACAGCATGTAAATAAGGTTGTTTGTGCCTGGCTATTTAACAGCGTCCATTACTGGCTGATATATTGTATAGCATCTCTTTGGACATGCAAATCAGATAAGAAAGGTGGTTGTATAAAATATTTCAATAATAATAATAATAATTAATAATAATAATGTCACCTGACTCTAGTGTAACTTTTCATGGTTTACAGAAAAATTTCCCAAAAATTTGGGAATGCAAAAGCCTACTTGGCTTGTCTAAGACCACACCGCTAAGGAGTGGTTGCACCAGGACAAGCACCCGCATCTTCTGACTTCTGCTTAAAATATTTTCAACGCCCCCCAAAAAATTCCTTCCCGGTAACTGTGCAGTCCTTGAGGTCAAGAACTCTGTCTCAGCTTCCTAGTCCAAAAACATAGGCCTAGAATTAAGGGTTTAATACATATTAAATTTAAGTTATACAACCTACTCTCTGCCTGTTTTCCTATAGACAGACTTTTGAATTTGTCTTTTTAAGACCCAAAATTGCCAAGAAAAGATATCCCTGCATTCAGATTCCACAAAATCATTTCATACGAGACATCATTCTCTGAACTAAGAGGACATAAGCCATTGAACATCTACCCAACTTTTTTGGACTAATTTGATGACAATGGAGCAGAAAAGCAGAATGGTGTCAGGAAGACCTAGATTTAAATCTCAGTTTTTGCACTATGAGCCATTTTCTTTGGGCAAGGTATTTAATCTCTGTGACATCAGCTTCCCCATTTGTAAAAGCGGAAATCATGCCTAGAAGCTCATTTGACGAGTCGAGGGAAAGAGTTCAAGAAACAGTACCTCTCGGTCAGCTCGGGAAACCACTCGGTCACAACAGATATTTGTTGAGCACGCGTCATGCACTAGGATTCGTGGCCATCATTATGTTTAGTGGACAGAACTTGATAGGGTCAAAGTCAAAGAAAGCTTTACTTTATCTTCTACTGCCCCATTTGTGAGCTAGTTTTATCCCAACCTCTGACTGAAATCACAGGTGGGTCCCTTATATTAACTTCCCGTGGCTGTTGTAACAAAGCACCACAAAACGGGTGGCTGAAAACAAAAGAAACATCCGGTCCCACAGTCTGGAGGCCGGAAGTGTGAAGTCGAGGTGCGGGCAGGGCCAGGCTCTCCCCGAAGCCCAGAGCCGGGTCTTTCCTTGCCTCTTCGAGCTTCCAGTAGCTGTCTTCGAGCTTCCTTGGCTTGTGGCAGCGTCACTCCGATTTCTCTCCGACCTTCACGCAGCCCATCTGTCTTCCCTCTGTGTCTGTGTCCAAACTCCTTTCTTCTTATAAAGGCACCAGTGGTACTGGATCAAGGGTCTACCATAAGAACCTCATCTGAACTTGATTACATCTTTAAAGACTCTATTTTTCAAGATCACATTCACAGATACCAGAGGTGGGGACTTCACCATATCTTTTAAGGGAACATAATTCAGCCCATAAAAGTCCCATGGCTTTCTTATCACTCTCAGATAATTAAAAATCCTCCAGATACTTCTGGTCTGGAGAACCGTGCTGTGTCAATAACTAAGATATGCATTTCTCTGTAATAATTAAATGACTCCTTCTACGTTCACAGTTTAGAGCTTCTTGCCTCCCCAAACTAGGAGTGCCCTTGGACCTGATCCTCTGTAGTGGGGAAGCTGCCAGGCGAACCTTCTGTCTGCCGGCTTCACTTCCTCCCCTGCACTTGCTCATCAGTTTCAGAGTTCTCCAGGGTGGGACCAGAGCAGTGAGCAGTAGGGGAAGGGGGCCAACCTTACCTGGCAGGCACACCATGGCCTGGCCTAGGTGCTCTCTGGGCTCAGTGGATGTTTTACACGAGTACGTTCTCTCATGTTCTGCTTTTGTGGATCTCTCAGAGATTCCTACTGGGAATAGCCATCTGCAGTTCCACTGAGAAGGTCACCATCCTCACCCTTCGAGGAAGTCCTCTCGGAATTCACGGTAGCTCCAGGATGGCGTGCCCCTTCATGGCCCAAACCTGGTCAGGAGAAACACCCATCCCTGACCATTCACTTCATGGAAATGCTCTCCCCTGCTCCCTCCAATGTTAGCTGTTTTGTAAGAATTAGAGGCTAAATGTTGATAAGATATCATATATATGAGATATCATCATATATATCTCATGTGTCCCCCATATATACATATGTATCACATTGTATATGTATGTACATAATGTATATAAAACCATTCCTTTTGCAAACCCTACATAGGTAATAAGGCACCAATTGTTTTATTATATATTTTTTTGGAATCATAGCCAAAACTTTGGCTGAAAAAGTTCTGTTTTAACATTCCATTGTAGTTTCCTTCATTCCTGATAGAAAAGAAGCTGAGTACAGAATCTGTGCCCTTGTAGTTCTAAACAGAATGAACCTGGTTTGTCTCAGAAAATTCAGTGACAAGAGACAAGCAGAAGGGCTCTGCTCTGCTCCTTCCTCCAACCAAGATGAGATCTGCCAAGCAACAACACCGATTGATCCTACACTCTGGGACAGGCTGGCGCTGCAGGGCGGGATGAGGGAAACGGGGGTGCAGTAATGAAAAGGGTACAGAGCAGGAATTGTGAGATATGGGTCTGGCCCTGGTTCAGTTATTAACCAGCTAGTGGCATTGGACAAATCATTTCTAAAGGTCAAATGAGTTAATACACTTGAAAGCTCTTTAAAAATTATACACATTCAGGGTGACAATATGGTTACTCTTAGTAGGAAGCAATGCAGTTTTGTCACAAAATCCTCTTGCTTGTTCACTTAGAAAATCTCTGATTAGCTCTTTCCTTCCTGTTGCCTTTGCAGTCACCCCGGTCTCGTCCCAGATTACTGCAACAGCCTCCTAATTCATCTCTCTTCTGCTCCCCCCACCACTCATCCCCATAGGGAGGGAGTGGACCATATGTTCCTAAGGTTCTTACTTCCTGTTGTAATGCTCAGATTCTATGAGACCAAAAAGAAAGAAAACATTGCTGTTCCTTTCCCTACCCCATTTTCATGCTTAGCTTTGGCCATGATTCAAATATGGCATTTGGTGTAACAGTTAAGGATTAGCTAGATAGATAAGAAGATGGATAGGTGGGGCTGTGAGGGGGTGGGTAGGTACAAATGTGTAAAATTAAAGATGGGGAAAGCTGGTTAAGTGAAGATCAGGATTTTTCAGCTATTTCACAGTTTCAGTAACTCCACAAGCACTCCAAAGATGGTTTTGTTTACTGTTGCCATGTATGACAATGTGCGTCTTTTCATTTGCCTTCGATCCAGGGTGATCTGGCTTCCGCCCTTATTCCACAGACGTTGCTGGGACGAAACCGTTGCTTCTTCATCAGTAGTCACGCTCACAGGCGCACTCGAGCTCAGCTGAAAGCTCTGGGGAGCACTGGGCGCTGTTGAACCCTTCCTCCCACTTACAGATTCTCTTCTCTTGGGTTTTCTGACTCCACACTCTTCCTCCCTCCGGAGTAGTTCTTCCTCCTCTGCCTAGTCCTTGTTCCTGGGAGTGCAAACCCAGCAGCCTGCTCTCCAGTCCTCACACAATCTCACTGATTGAGCACATCCCCTTGTGTGATTCCCGTCACCATTCACCCGCTGGGGACTCCAAGACCCAGATCTCTGGCTCTGATTTCCCTCCTGACACCAAACCCGTGTAGCACACGGCGTCTCCACAGCTACGTGCCCACATTCCAAAGGCACCATGCGCTGAGCATGTCCAGATCTGAGATCTCCACTGTAACCCTGCATTACCTTTTCTGTTCTTTAACTAAGGGAATGGGATCCTCCAAGAAAAAGCTTCCCCTCTCTCTCAATACCCCCCAGTTTCTGTCTCCTCCCCACCCCTTGACATCTGTCTCTCCCCTAACATCTGATGAAACGCCAAGTCCTATTGATTCTACTGAATATCTCTCAAATATGCCCATTTTTCTGCATCTCTACTGCCAACACCCTACTCTGGTGTCTCTTACAGAGACAACTGTTACAGCCTTGTAACCGGTCTCACTGCCTCCTACGTGTACAATGGAATGCTCCACTCGGCCCATTCTTTTCACTTCAGCCAGAGATATTTCTAAAACACAGATCTGCGTAATGACTCTCCACTTGTCCTTAGAGTCCAAACTCATTGACCTCGCTATATAAGGTTCTTCATGATATGGATCATTCTTGCTTCTCCATCCTCATGTCGACACTGGCATCGTTATAAATCATCAGTTCCTAGAAGGGGCCATGTATCTTTCTCCAAGCTTTTCTGCACATGCTCTTCCTCCTATCGGAAATGTTCTGCATCACCCCGTTAACTGGCTAATTTCCGTTCACTCAGACTCTCAGTTGGTGTACATTGCCTCCAGGAAGATCCCTGAACTCCCAAGTCCAAGTTGGGCTCCCCTCCTCCTTGCTCCTAGAATACCTTTTCTCCCCAACCTTACAGTACTGTTTGCATTTGTCTCTGCCCCACCAGACCACGTACTCCGGTGGCAGGATTAGCATAGGTCCTGTTCATTGCTATACCCAGGTGACGAAAACATTGCCTGCTACATAGTAGGCTTGTCAATAATTTGGCTAAATGAGTGAATTAAATGTATAAGTATATATAATAAATTACCTCAATGTTATGTATGAAAAATCCATTTAATAAGCATTAGAAAGCACTACTATCTTGTACATCTAAGCATTTCTTTTAAAAAAGGGTATGCCTGGCCCTTCAAAATGTGTTCCTAATTACATAGTAGCTCCTGGGACTAACGCAGGGATTTATCACTTGTTAAAATCCAGCAAATCTTGCCAGTACAGCCAGATAAGTGAAAATGGAGGCATGTCAGTCCATCCACAGCTCCTCTCCATTGTTTGCTAGGTTCTGCAGGAAAGAGAGCTATGGAGGCCGACTTTCTCGCGGGCCAAGGAGTCGCAGACCTGGCATTTCATGCCGCTTCTCTTCTGTGTTTTGATGCTGAGTATGAGTCAGTTGCTGCCAAAAAAGCTAGATGCAATGCCTAGTATCCTTGGCAGAGAAAATGTTTCTCAAGTTCTATCCAAATTAATCCTCACAGGCCAATAAATCAATGCACGAGGAGAATGTGTGATAATTCTGACCATCTGGAATCTTTTTAAGGCGTTGGTGGGTGTAACAGAAACTACCTGGCTCCACAGTCATTAGCTATGAACAGCGAGAAGTAGCTCCACATAGCACGAACATGCTCCCCTTCCCCCACGGTACCACCACCTGGTCCAAGGCAAGGGGGCTCCTGGTGGCTTTTTAGGGTGCTTGCCTTGCCCTTGAGTCAGCTGGTTGCTTTCAGTGTCAAAGAAAGCAGCTTATGCCATTTTCTTTCCCAACGCCTTCATAACAAACTAGACTAAGGCTCTGTCTTCACACCTGGTCCCCTGCTGTGACAGTCATGTCGTCAAAAAGAAAAAGGGAGAAAGTCAAAATACCAGTACAATGTGTTCAAAACAATGTGAGTGATTTTTTCTTCTAACTTTTCCATCAAAATAACTGGCCCAGTTTTTTTCCCATAAATAACCCTAAAGGATGGTAGAGAGGATGGTATTTCCACAGTGGAAGACAGTGTCAACATGGGCATTAGACAGAAGGCAAAATTCTTTATCTCCAGGAATGATGTTGCAAAGGAACCTGCCTCTAAACCCACCTCCGGGGGCCCTGCCCTGCCCCAGAGGAAAGGGGAGGAGGAAGGAGCCTGTTTACAGGCACAGACACCCTCAACTTGTTTGACAGCCCAAGCTTGTTTCGTTGCAGCTACACATGCTACCCCCGGCGGGCGGCCCAGTGCTTTACAGCAGCCATGTCCCATTTTAACGTGAGAACCCTGGACACAGACGCAGTGACCTGCGCACGGTTGCACCGCAGTTCAGTGATGGAACTGGAATTCCGACCTGCCAGCTCCAAAACTCCTGCCCCTCATCACCATTCCCAACATAAAGGATGTTTGCCTGTTTTTCAGGCCCTAAAACAATTATAGAACTTAAAAGTTGGTCACCAGAAAATATTTTTTTTATCAATAACCTCTCTTATTTAAGTTATTTTAAAGGCAACAACAATAAAGGAAGTCAAAAGGTTGGGGGAGAAAGGTTAGGAACTACCCAGAATCCCAGTACCCTAACAAACTGTTTTTGTCTTCTCGAGTTTTGTCCAGTCTTTGTCCAATCTGTACAGATAATCATAGGTAATCTCAAAGGCTATTTTCAATGACTAGTTAGTATTAAAAAAATAAACACATCAAATGAGTTGTCTTCCCCAAAACATACAACAATTATTTTAAGTCTCCCCCCCCTGCATCCCGGGTTTCATTTCCTTTTCTGGAACAATAGCAACAACAAAATCTTGAAGAATTCTGACTCATACAGCAGGCGTGAGGATTAGGGAACCCACTGGCTAACTGGAGATCAGTCTCACTGGGAACAATCACAGAAAAATAAACCATGTGTGGTAAATTCCTATTTCTCATAGTTTCTCAGGATACACCAAATTTATCCCACCAAAGATCTCCGTTTTTGTGGAACTTCAGGTGTTTAGGCGCTGGGACTCAACCTCAGCATTTTACAAGCTGTGTCCTGGAGAACCCTTAACCTCTGTCTCTCTCTCTCTCTCTCACGCGCGCGCGCGCGCGCACACACACACACTCATTTAAAGTAATCCCCCTCTTAGATATTTAACATGTATATTAGCATTTGAAGATCCTGGGAGGTCACACAGCAAAGAACCTGTTCACTTTTGTCCGGAAGGGGACAGCTCAGCTACCTCCAGGAGCCAGCAGACGAAGGTAATGATCGGGCAGTGACCACGGTGACACGGAAAACCACATGTACTGCCCGGGAGCTGCTCCTTCTGTGGGCCTAATGCTAACAGACCATCATGAAGGTCCTGAAGTCTGGGTTTTGATGTGAAATTTCCTACCTAGGATTAGGAGGAAAAACGTCTCTCAGCTAGATCTGGCCTGTTGGTGTAACCTGATGTTTCTCAAGGTCGTGTGCCCGCAGGACTCCACAAGAGGATTGGAATTTGCAATCTGCCGTAAAAGGAAAGAATGCACTATCTTGAATTCTGGTTCTGTTACTTACCAGAATAGTGGGACTCTGAGCAAGTAACTTTATTTCTTCTTGCACTGTTTGTTCACCCTATCCTGAATCATAGTTACCCCTGCTTGAATTTTATCATTGAACAGCAAGCCTCTTGAGAGCGGCATCCATATCTAGGTGTTTTGTTTTTAGTAGTCCTATTAGGCAAACCATAAGCACATAGTTTGGGTTTAGTAAATATTTCTAATACTTTACTTTTTAAAACTACTAGAGAGTTCCCCAGTAGCTTTTCACTACCTGCAGTCGTGGCTGAAGGAGAAGAAGCCCCTCGGGAACCGAGTCACCCTGCTTGGAGCTCACACTCCACAGGCTGATCCTGTATCACATGACTTATTGTCACGGGGAACAAGAGACAAGGCTCACACCCCAGGACCCTCCCACCCCACACTTCCTCACTCCTGAGGTAAAGCAGCCCTAAAATATGCTGCCAGCCACTCAAAGTGCGGCCAGGAGGCCTGGGAGAAATCAACAGCCTCCGAGATGCTGACCCCACCAAACCTTACTCCCTAAGTGGCAGCAAACCAGGCTTGGTCTTCAAACCTGCGGTTTCCAGTGCACCTTAAGAGCAGTTCTTTGCTGCGAATACAAATACCCGCTGGAACCACAAACATAGGTACAATCGTGTGAAACTTGGCTTCTGGAAAGGCATTTGTTTGCTAATGGATAGGCTAATGACACCTGCCCGTTTGGACAACGGGTTTTGCTGACTGTGCTTTAATACTCCATTTCTCTTTACCCCTCCCCAGAAGAGGAAGAATAGAAAGGAAAGAACAGAAAAGTCTCTTAGATTCCCTGTTAGAAACGGCTCTTGGTTGCCTTCTGACATCCTGCTCAAGCCTTGTGCTGCATTATTGTCAGCCTGCTGTGCCCTTTTCTCTCCTGCTCATCATTTCCAATTTTTCTGCCCCACATTTCTGCAGCTGATCTGCTGGCACGTTGTTTGGTGAGAGCCTCAGGCTATTTGCCCAGGTGCCTGCCGACATCTGCAGTGATGGTCGGCTCCACTAAACAAGGAGGCATGTCTAACCCAGAGGCAACCGGAAAATCTGTATTCAGTGTTAGTACCAATTTTTTTTTTTTTGTTTCTCAACACTTCTGAACCACACAGTTTACAGTTTGTCAGACTGTATCTTCTCTCTGTCCTGGGAGACATTTCTCTTCATTTACAAATACAAAGTAGCATTAACCTCCAGTTCCTGAGTTCTTAATGTTACAAGTTCTGAGCACTTTGCATACATTGTTCCACTTAATGTGCACAACCACCCTCAGAGATTTTTTACATTTTACAGATGAGGAAATGAAATTAAAGAGGCCAGGTGACAAGGGGCAGAGCCGGGACCCACCCTCTTCTACCTGATGCCAAAGCCCATGTGTTTTCCTCCCTGTTCTGTTTGGCTGAGAAAGGGGCACGCGTGACAGATCCATTTCTCATCTCATTGAAATTTTATTCATTTTGGGCTTTGCTGTTTCACTCAGTAAATCAATTCATTAATGGCGTGACACCAGAGGCCCTCATTCAGGGTTGTAAGAGACTGAAGAATTTGTTGGGTCAAACCTCCATCTGATCTCTGGATCATTGTTACAACGCTCCTGACGTGGGTCATTCTGTCTGTGTTTGAAGACGTCTAACGTTGGAGAACACATCCTTCTGTGGGGGAAGCAGCCCGTTCCATTTTCAGGCAGCTTCATGACATGTTTGATAGAAGGTTGCCCCACCCCCCCAGGACTGCTGTTCACTCATCTTAGTTGTCCTTCCTGCACAACAAGGCCAAGCCAGTTTGCTCAGCCCTCCCCCCCACCCTGCTCCCCACATAGCCTTGCCTCACTAGGTGAATTGCTTCATAAACAGGGTCCCTCTTGCACTTTCACTCTTGCCTGTGTCGACTCATTTGTTGATGACTCCTCATGCCGTGGGACACCTAGGACTGCACCTAGAGCTCAGACTAATTCCAACCAATCCGAATTCTATCCCATCCTTGATCAGGGTGCTGCACATCTACGGCTGCAGGCGCAGGTTGAATATGTCCTTTGGGCAGGTCCATGGAGCCCTCAACTAATACTGAGCTCCTAGTTAACCAGAGATGTGCTGAGTGGGGACAGCTTAGTCACTCCTCATCAGCCTGGGCTACCAGATCTTACGGCGATGAGGTGTCAAACTGGCTGCACATAATTTCACTTCAACAAAAATTGTGTATGGTGACAAACACTTTACCCAGGCTTGCATAGTGACTTTCCATCCCTCACCGTGCAAGGGCAGCTCTCTTCTTTTTGCATATATAGAATGGGTTGGTTGGTTGTTTTTTAAAGTTTTGGTCCAGCAACAATTAATCAATGGATGTCTAAAGAAGCAAATAGAAAGCCAGACTCCTAACAGGCAGAATTGGCATGTAGTCTCACATCCATCAGTTCTTTCACAACGTAACCCCAGGATCTTTCTAATCAATAGTTACATTTGATTACAAAGTTAAAATTTTACTCAAGGATGACCAAAAGAGACTGGTAAATGGGAACTGATAGTATGTTGCTATCCTGAAAATTTCTCAGTTCTGGTTTAAATTCCTTATTTTCTTATTCTTTTTTTTTTTAAAGATTTAGTTTATTTATTTCTAGACAGAAGGGAAGGGAGGGAGAAAGAGAGGGAGGGAAATGTCAGTGTGTGGTTGCCTCTCATGCATCCCATACTGGGACCTTTCCTGCAACCCAGGCATGTGCCCTGGCTGGGAATTGAACCGGTGACCCTTTGATTCTCAGGCCTGTGCTTAATCCACTGAGCTACACCAGCCAGGGCTATTTTCTTATTCTTTATAGATTAATATAATTAATATTTTTGTCATGATTCTTATAAATAATTTTATTTGCTAGTTTTACAATCAAAAAGTGAAGTGAAAATGTCAAATATAATTTGGAGAACATGCTTTAAAGTACAATTTCTGGAGATCAGTGATCAGGATTCCTTTCCCCTTTTTCTGATCTTCTGAATCGATCCTCATAGACAAAAAAGCCCGATTAAGAAGCTTGTCTAACAAACCCAGTCTTCTCACTTTACAAATAAGGAAAAATAATGTACAGGGGGGTTGCAGTGACTTGCTCAGCTCGCAGGGGCCATGGCACTTGCTAGCACATACCTCTCTTTTTCCAAACCACTAACTGTGCTGAAGGAATTCAGAGAAGCAAGAAATTGCTGTAGTGTGGGATCGCTGGAGAGAGTAAAACTGAAAAGAAGTCAGCATTATTAAACCGAATCTTACTTTTCCTCCAAAATAACACATGCTAGTAATAGAAAACTTGGGAAATGCTGAAAAGTACCAGGAAAGGTGGTGGAGCAAATTACTCATGATCTCACCCCCAAAGGCAGTGCTGCCGGTGCCTCTCCAGCTCCTTCTGTGTCGTTTTCTATCAGATCAGGAAACATCGTAACCCAAGGGCCACTCCATGTTGCAATGAACTCTTTGTAAGTGCTGTTTTTGCTATAGGATTCTTAACTTTCCTCCTACTTTTTAACAATTAGTTAGAAGATTTAAATGGCAAAAGGAAAGATAGCTGGAAGAGGACATGTATTTACCACAAATTAAAACACCAAATATTCACCGATGTGTATTTGAGGTTGTGGGTGTATTTTGGTCATTTTTTTATATTTTCCAACACTACAAAAACACTAACGAGAACAGCTACTTTTATTGAGCATGTATCATGTGATCTATGCCTCAGATACATTTCCTCATTGAGCCCTCCTAACAACCAAATCACTGTTATAGATCTTCATTTCAAAGATAAAGGAAATGAGCCACAGAGAGGGAAAGGTCAGAAGGTCAGTGACAGAGCCAGAGTTTGCTCGCAGATTTGTCTGAGGAGAAAGCTGCTGTTCTAAACCCTCATACCGCATATCCCAAGTTCTTTTTTTTTAAACTATATTTTATTGATTATGCTGTTACAGTTGTCCCACTTTCCCCCCTTCTTGTCCCCCACCCCCTTACCCCCCCTTTTCCCTCCCTTTAGTTTTGTCCATAGGTCATACACATAAGTCCTTCTGCTCCTGCACTTCCTATAGTATTCTAACCTCCCCCTGTCTGTTGTCTACCTACCATTTATGCTACTTATTCTGTGCCCCATTCCCACCCTCTCCCCCTACCACTCCCCTGTTGATATTCCTCCATACCTCATATAACTCCCTTCAGCATTTCATACAATAAAGGCTGGGTGGTGAGGAACTTCTTGAACTTGACCTTACCTAAGAAGCACTTTATCTGCCCTTCCATCCTAAATGAAAACTTTGCTGGATAGAGTATTCTTGGATGTAGGTCCTTGCCTTTCATGACTTAGAATACTTCTCTCCAGCCCCTTCTTGCCTGTAAGGTCTCTTTTGAGAAATCAGCTGACAGTCTTATGGG
>PVJI01016138.1:0-39053 GCA_004026765.1 Micronycteris hirsuta
TTATGTTTTGCTTGCTTTCTGCTTTTGTTGGTTATGATCCGGTTAAAGGTGAGATCATATGGTATTTGTCCCTCACTGCCTGGCTTACTTCACTTAGCATAATGCTCTCCAGTTCCATCCATGCTGTTGCAAAGGGTATAAGCTCCTTCTTCCTCTCTGCTGCGTAGAATTCCATTGTGTAAATGTACCATAGTTTCTTTGACTATGTACTTACCTTTACCAGTGAATTTTATACCTTAATATGTTTTATGTTACTGATTAGCAACCTTTTATTTTAGCTTAAACAACTCCCTTTAGAATTTCTTGTAAGGCATATCTAATGGTGATAAATTTCCTGATTTTTTTTTTTTTTTTGGCATGGTCTGGAGATGTCTTTATTTCTCCTTTATTTCTGAAGGACAACTTTGCTTGGTAAAGTATTCTTAGTTAGTAGTTTATTTCTCCTTTAAACAGTTTAAATATATCTTCTCACTCTCTCCTGGCCTTCAAGGCTTCTGCTGAAAAATCTGCTGATGGCCTAATCCGTCTTTCCTTCTATATGATGAATCTTTTCTTTCTGGCTGCTTTCAGAATTATCTTTTTCTCTTTGACTTTTAAGAGTTTAATTATAATGTCTTGGTAAAAACTTCTTTGGGTTGAGTCATGGATAGTCATATTGCTCCCCAGATTTGGGACATTTTTAGCCATTATTTTTCTAAGTAAATTTTCTGTTCTTTTATCTCTACCTTGTCCTTCTGTGACTTCCCTAATACAAATGTTGTTTTGGTTTATGGTGCCTCATAATTCACATAGGATTCTTCATTCATTTTCAATTTTGTTTCTTTTTTCTCCTTCAACTGGATAATATCAAGAGGTCTGTCTCTAATTTCACAGATATATTCTTCTGCTTGATTAAGGCTGCTGTTAAAGCACTCTTTCATTTTTTGTTTCATTGATTTTATTATTTAGCTCCAGAATTTCTCTTTGGTTCTTTCTTAATAATTTTCATAGCTTTGTTTAACTCTTGTTTTATTCATGCATTGTTTGAGTTCAAATAATGAGTTTTCTGTTTTCTTGATTCTCGCTGAGTTTTCTTAAAATAATTCTTAATATTTCTTTTGGGGGTGCCATATTTCCTTGCTTTTTCGTGTTTCTAAAGGCTTTTGTGTTAATGCCTGTGCATTTGAGGGAGAAGTCACCTCTTTAGGCCTTCTTAGAATGACTGCAGTTGGGAAAGACTTAACCCTGAAGGGGCTTGCAAGGGCACCAGCTTGTTGGGTGCAGCATCTCTGGTTTCTGGGAGGGCACAGTGGTGTAGTCTCCATGCAGCTCCATCAGCTGAAGTTAGTGTCAGCAATAACTGTGGGAGTATTTTGAGGCCAATACTGTAGAGGTTCTGCAGGTGACCAAGATATGTTGGCAGTCAGAGCAGTCTTGAGTTCAGGGACATGCAAAACTATCACAACATCTGGATTCTAGGGCAAAAGTAAACTTGTGGTGGCAGCGGCACTGATGTCTGAGGTGCCAGCCTGTGCAAGTCTCCTGTAGACATCTCCACAGTGACGCAGGCTCTAGAATAGTGGTCAGGTGGTGGGGGTTGGGGTCAGAACATTGGCACTGGTCCTGGGATAACAGGGTTCAGCAGTAGCATGGGCTCAGGTGTCAGGTTGTAGTAACAGCACATCCTGGACATGATGAGTCTAAGTCCTGCCCCTGGCCTCAGGGAGCATTCACAGAATAGCAACAGTTCAGTTCCAGTGATGTTGAGACACAATTTAGAACCTGAGGGTCAGGATGCAGAACAGTAGCAGTATTGCCTCAGCGATAGAAGTCAATGTCATGGTTTAGAATCCAGGGGTGGGGCTTCAGCAGCAACAACTCAGCCCTAGTAATTGCCTGCCAAATCCATGATTTGAGACCTAGCACTGGTACACAGGTCAGTGGCAGCTCTGGTCCCTTAAATGGTGAGGTCATGTAATATCCTGATTCCAGAGAGCAGGGTCACAGCAGCAATGGGTCCTCTGGAAGCAGGATCACTACATTGATTACTCCTTCCTTGGGGAGGAAATGTAGCAACAGAGACTCTGGGCATCTCAGTCAGCGAGGTTTAGCATTCGTGAAGACTCTGGCGATAGTCTTCACCAAGGCTGCAAATGTCTGTGGCAGTGAGGCTTTCTGGGGTTCTCCTGCTCTTCTTTTCCCTCTTGGCACTGAGTTGTTCTGGACTGGGGATGGGGTTTTACAGGTAAAATGCTTTCTATGATTTTCTATGTGACCATCCTTAGTTCTTAGCTTTGTAGTATTCCTGATGCTTCTCCATTGTAGTCCAAAGCTTTCCCAGAGATATTTTCATCATTTTGCAGTTATTTATTTATTGTTTTTGTGGGGAAGACAAGCATTGGGACCTCTCGTGCCTCCATTTTGCTTACATCACCTTAATTGAATTTTTTACTGTAACATCGTGATTAAATCTAGAATAGGTAACAGATGAAAGAAGGAGGGAAAGCAAAGGACATGATTGGTTCTAGATTTGCTTTTCTCGTGGCAGGGAAAGACAGACAGGATATTCTGGTCACTGTAGCTTGGAATCCTGGAATTAGGTTAATACTATCTTAGGATCATCTCTCTTCTAGTTAAAAAACAAAAAAAAAAGATATGTTTCTGAATTCATCCCCCTTGCAGATGCAGCTAATGGAATTATATTTTGATCTTATCTCAATTTGTTCTCTGATCTTTGCCTCAAGATGCTGTTCGCAATTCAAGACTCTAGATATATTTCGTGAGTATTTTAATGGGAAAGGGTGTTGTATATCAACCATCATCAGAATGGGGTTCTATAGTTTAAGACTCTGTCAGGACCCTATTAATCATTTCCAAGCCACCTTCAGTACTTATATGGTTGGGACATTTACTGAGGGCTAGTTGGCCTCATGTGTGGTTCATGAAGTGAGAGGTGGTCACTAAAGCAGAGGCTGGGACTTGACTCCAAAGTCAGTATAGGTGTGGTATGAATATCATAGCTGACATTTATAAGTATATAGCCAGTAAGGGCTTTAATAAGGTCAAATCAGCCTGGAAAAGCCAATAAACATTGACCAAGGGAAAAGAGACCAACTTATGAGCTACACTCACTACAGTAGGTAAGTTGTAGTCAGATGGGTGAAGGGCACTGCCCCAGATATCAGTGATTAGAACAGGCTTCGGTCATAAGGACCTTACCCTTTCTTCTTTGCAAGGATTCAATATTAAGGAAAAGAGCCAGGGGCATGAGGGCAGGAGGAGTTGGGACCGAAAGAGTTTTACCAAAAGAGAGTATACAAAAGGACTTTATAAGTTATTTAAGTCAGATAAGTTTAAACCATATTAAATAAACACATATGAGTATAATTGTTTTCAAGTGCCTTTAGTTATAGCACCTCTTTCACTAAAATATCACTGGAAGTTTTAGTTTCTACAAAAATAATATGTACACATTGGGTACTCAGTAAATAATTTCTAAAAGATTTAATAATTAAGATTAGTTCTGTTTTTGAAGATGATAAAGCTGAGTTTGAATTGCAGTTTTTACTGTCACATAGGTAAACATGGTGGAAATATCCCCATGCTCTCCCTTTCATTATATAAATAATAAAAGCCTTTGAAGGGAAGGAAAGTCTCTATTCTTCAGTATGACTTCACAATTCAAAAAGCATTGTCCCAAGGTGAAATGTATGTCCTTAGAGTACAGGAAAAGTAGGAACAACACAAAGCAGATAAAACACATAAGCTCAGTTTTCAAAAAGCCTGATTTCAGACAGTCTCCTGGAGACCTGAGTGTGGGCAAGCATGTGGAGTTCCCATCTTCAGTGAGGGAAGCATGCAAAGGCATCCAGAAGTACACCAGGCACTTATATTAGCTTCAGGCCCATGAAGAGATTAGCCTTGTGAGCTTGGCTGTCTTTGTATAAAACAACTTTCAAGGAAATACTGACAAAAAGTGCAATAACACTTCTTTTCCTTCACACAATTACCAGAGGGGAAAGCAAGTTTTAGCCAGAAGCTGACAGCTGTAATGTATATTGTTTATTAAACATGCAATCAATCATCAGAAATTTTCATAGGGAGAATCCAAGAATATGTCAGAAAATTTCGTTAATTGAGATTAATCATGATGTATCTTTCCAAGAAATTTGAAAGTAGAGATTGTGTTTTATTATGTCAGGAAAATGTATGATTTATATGTATGAACTTAAGATGGCTGAACTCTTGAAGCAGGTCCCTTTCTTCCTGTAGGAAGCTAGAGATCCTTTGATAGAATTTTCAAACAGAACAGAACTTCCATTGTAATTCTATACAGTAACTGATCGCTATAGCTCTTGGGTGCTCAGGCATTTCACTATTAGATTCTAATTTGTCACACTATAAATCGCTTCAAGGTAGACATATTTAATAAGATAAACTAATAATTCTGTCATATATCTGTCATGATTCTGCTATCTGATACTTATAGTCTCCAGCATGTTGAGCATCACTACATTATCAGAGACAACACCATTAAATGAAGGGGGGAGATGAGGTATCCAGGGTAAAACTGCTGATCAGATACAAGCTCCTGAATTTAATATCCTAAATAGTATACACCAAGGGACACTTGTAAGTTTAATAAATTGCACTACATTAAATGAATTGGGAGGTGATTTTTATTAATCTTGAAAGACAATTGTACATGATTTACCACAAATGAAAGCAAAGCTGTATAAGAAGAATGTGCTGCTGGCAAACTGTCAAAACAATAGATTTTAATCAAATTAATGTAGTTTTAAACATCTACCTCCATGAAAAAACTTGGTTTATTTAAAGTAGAAAGGTACAAATCATCTTAAGACTTTTGCCAACTAAAAATAAATAGGTTTCTCTATTAGACAAACAGACGCATTTTCAGGGTGCAGATGTTTCTTTTAGAAACCTTCCCTGAATCAAGATTTCAAAGAATGTATAGGAGGGTGAAAAGTCTGTGTATGTTTTTATAGACCTTAGGGTGTCAAAAAGTTTCAGAGACCATAGGCACTCATGTCATCACACCATATTATCATAAAGTTCAAAAAAATGAACAAGTGGCCCGGCTGGTGTAGCTCAGTGGATTGAGCGCGGGCTGGGAACCAGAGGGTCCCGGTTCGATTCCCAGTCGGGGCACATGCCTGGGTTGCAGGCCAGGTCCCCAGTGAGGGCCATGTGAGAGGCAACCATACATTGCTCTTTCTCCCTCCCTTCTCCTCTCTCTGAAAACAAATAAATAAGATCTTTAAAAAAAATGAACAAGTGTATTTTATTTTCATATGAATACTATTTTGACAAAAATATATTAAACATTTATTATATATAAGACACTGTACTGGGTACATGAGATAAGCAAATATTGATGAGCCACTGTCCATGCCATTAAATACCTTACAATCTCAGAATCAGTTCTTTGAAAGAGCTCCTCTATTCACACAAGCATATAACTAGCTTAAACTTTCTGGAATAAAAACTCTAATTTTTTTTTTTTTGTATTTAAAAATTTTGTGCTGATTTTTTTATCCTTACCCAAGGACATGCTCATTGCTTTTAGAGAGAAGGGAAGGGAAGGAAAAAGAGAGCTAGAGAAACATCAATATGAGAGAAACATCTATTGGTTGCCTCAGCACACACCCCAACCAGGATCTAATGCACAACCCAGGCATGTGCCCTGACCAGGAATAAAACTGGTGACTTTTCACTTTGTGGGATGACACCCAACCAACTGAACCACACTGGTCAGGGTTTTATGCTGATTTTATGCTGTTCTATACCTGGAGAGCTCCTGCCTATATTCTGTTATCTGTGGGTTTAATTTCTTTCATGACTATTGCAGCTTCATGGTATGAGGAATCTATCATTTCTGCTCTGTGCAATTTTATCTTGACCGGAGCTGACCCTGGCCTTATAAGCACCCTTCCCTAGCACAAAGCCAATATTATCATTTTAAACTGTCTTTGTTCTTTTAAGTCCTTACTCAAGTTTATCATGAATTTTTCCTAAATTTCATTAAAGAAAGTTATATAAGGAACTCTTCAACAGTCCAAATAGCATATGAGGGAGTGACCAAACTTTGGGTGACGTTGTCCTTTCTTCTCTGTTGGTACTTAAAACTCATTGTGAAGGGAGAAAAGCTAAACAAGTATCATGTTTCTATAGAGTGGAAGAAAGAGTCACTCAACCCTAATGTTGAAAGCAAAACAAACTGATTTGGAAACAAATAATGAGCTTATCATGCTTCTAGTTAACAACAAAAAAAAAATCTCTCCAGAGGACCTTCTTGCAGAAGATGGAGCATACTATATCCATAGGCTGAATTTCTCTGTCATGCTTTCAAGTCTCATCCACACCCACTCCCAATTTCCTGAGAGCTTCAAATTAGTAGAGGGGAGGTCTTATCACTCCAGTGTCAGAGGAGAACGTAACACATAACAGTATAGATGCTTTTGTGTGAAAAGTATATGCTTTTCATATATATGTTGAAGAATGGTTTAACCTCACATAAAAGATATGAAATAATTTCATTTTATTGTGTAATTACACTTTGGTTGCAAGTACATGTTTGCTGCTATTGTTTTACTGAACTTCGTCTTATCTCTTATTTGTCATGCTCTCCTGTACATAGAACCTGTTCATGAGTCCTCCTTGCCTCTATTCCCACTTTATGATATAATATTATTTACATGATACTGAAAACTCCATCTTCTGTAACTCCTCACCCTGTACTCTGACTTTTTTCTACACAGACTCCCTGGATACTGCTGCTGGTTTGCATTTATCTAGACCTTTTGTTTTTATGAATTTGAAATTGTACTAATTCTGTCCTGATAAAAGTATATCTCAAAATTCATACACTTGGGGAAATATATAGCATGATGTCTTTCTAGTTTTAGGTTCGTGTCTCCATCTATCACTAAAGAGATATCATTATATAATTTATATCACAGTGTGCTTCAAACCGGATGATTATGTCCATTTCATTTAGTTTAACTTCTGAAGTCTCAGTATTCTGATCCAGAGCACACTGCCATTTATAAAATCATAACAAATATATTCTTCAGGAAAATAAAGGACAAAGACTGAAAAGAAAGCAATTTGTTGGTGTCCTTTATTCTCTTTCTAGTTTCAATGCCTAAAAAATCCAAATATTTCTGACATTATACGTCAGCTTTCACCTACAGGAAGAAACTTTATTTTAAAATTGTCAATTTCTTGCATGCATTAGAGATTATGGACTAATGGTGAATCCAAATGTAATTATTATCTTACATTTGAAACAATAGGACAGGAAAGGTCTGTGTGATTTCTATCCTTTGCTAAGGATAAAGAACATGTTCCCAAGAGTAAGAAAAAGGACATTGGTCAGTCCATCTATACCAATATAACTCTGACCCATAATCTTTGCAGCAACCAATGTGGAAAACCAAACCATAACTTCAGTGGCAGTTAGTCCAGAATGGTCAGAACTTGGCCAATCACTGGAAACTTTCTTATAATTTTCACCTGCCTCCAACTCAGGGCCAAAAAGAGAATGTTAAATATTCTCCCCAAACTAGAACATGAGATGCCTCATTTCCCATTTGCCTGCCTTCAGCTTCCCCATGCCAACAACTTCCAACCACAACACTCTTGAAACTTTTCTTTTTGTAAACTGTGAAGCTTTTCAACTCTCTTATCTGCTTTTCTGTCTCTGCACATGATGATGCCTGACCTCCTTGCTATAGCAAGGTCTGAATAAATAGCCTCAGTTTATTCTCATTGGGGTGGTCCTCACTTACTTCCACAATATACTATTACCAACATATTTTACGATTCATTTGGGATTTTCTGAAAGATTCCTTATTACACTATTATTTATTCAGGTCAGGTCTAAGCACCATGTTTTTTTTTTTTTTTAAAGAAGTTCTTGTATTGCACAGGGAGGTGATTGCATCCTTATTTCAACCTGTATTATGTGGGATCTTGTAACATGTGTCATTTCATAATGTAAACTCCTTGATGGCAAGACATGTCAGTCATGTCTTTGTAACTACAATGTCATTGTAACTCCATTGACCTCATTATCAACAATGCTTCAAACATATTAAATGCTCAAATCTTGGACTGGACCTTAGGAGCATAAGATTCAGACCGTGAAACCAGATTGTATCACCAGTCTACTTAATGTTTCTATACCCCTCAGTTAAGGTGTTTATGCATAATGCAATGCTACATTGGGAGTAATGTAACCTAACCAACTCTCTTGGTTTATCTGGGCCTTTCCTGGTTTTAGAACTGAGTGACCCATGTCCCGGGAAATTCTCCAGTTCTGAGCAAATGGGGCACTAGCTTACCCTAATTTAGAGGAGTAAATAAAATAATATGGATAGCACATTGTCTACCATATTATACATGTCAAGGAAAGGTTATATCTTTCTGTTCCTCTTCAGTAAATATTTACTGAAAAGGTGAGATGAAGTGACAATTTTAGAATTAAGCTAGTATCTCCATCATTATGCAGTATTTAAGCCAAAATTTCCCCAAAGTTAAATAGGCAAGGAAATCTTTACTTAGGCTATTGCAATAAGGGAACTGAAGTCAAACCTCCTTCAATAAAAGGTGAGACAGCTTTTAAACACTGGGGTGAGCTAGTAGAAAATTACTGGAGAATGTTAGGGTTAATGGGATGTGTGGCACACACCTGAGTTTTTCCTGATGTTGAAAATGTTCTTCTGTATGATTAGGTCCTCTGTGTTTGCTAATTGACTCCCTCTGTGTTTGCTAATGTGTCGTGGATTTTGTCCCGCAAAACCCATGGGGGGGGACTGCACCGATTGCGTGAATCAAACTTACCCAGAGACTCGCTTGGAGAAAATAGTCCAGCAGCCACGGGTCTTTCCCTCCATCTTGGAAAAAGCCTCGTGCCTAGCTTAGTTGGGCTTTTTATTAGAAGCTTTAGGACACATTTACATTGGATTGATTATTCATGGGCTTACGCAGAACAGGAGTTTTCAGTTGGGTCATGAGGATATATGGGAAGGGAATAGATAAGGGGTAGGTTTACTCAGTAACAGAGTATTAGGATGTAAATTCAGGTCTGATGGCAGACAGGACCAGGGTATACATTAAACAGGAGACAAGTAAATTGAGGGTAAGCTAACTAGGGCTGTTAACTCTTAGGACCATAGAACATTGAGGCAGTGATTCATTAACTTAAGCTTCTTGGCTTTGGGAGGAAGAGAGACTCAGCAAGTTAGAGTTTCTTAAGATACATTTTTGCCAAATTCCCATTAGAGAATTCCTTTTCCACTGACATGATCCACACGGGAATAATTTTTTCCTCATACAGAGCTGAGCTCAAAACACGTAAATTCTGGAACTGCGTGTTTTCACGTGTGTGGAAAGAATTCCCACAATAATGGAAGTTACGCTCCTACCTTCCCACAAAGAGGAGGAGGTAGGGTGCTGTCATCCTATCATTTTTGGTATTTACGTTTCAGAAGGACACTTCTTAGGTCCTCAAGCAAGATATTTTTGGGATTGTAAAACTGGAATGAGGCTGGGAGATTTATATATATTTCAAAGGAGCAGGGATATAATCTATAATTTCTAGTTTTCTAAGGCAAACACTCTAAGAAAAGGAGGTCAGGGGCCAATAGTTAGGAAGAAACCTGTCTGAAGCATAGTCAAGCTGGAGGGAATGTTAAGGCTGTAGATGGTATCACTTCTTTTCTTCAGAATAATTGGCCTTATTTTCCGTTTGTTATTTTTTCTTGAAAAGAGCCCAAATACCACTCCTTCCCCTTTGTCTTGCTAAAATTGGAACATGATTTTAGCTGCAGCCAATACTTGCATAAAGGCATTGTGATAATTTATACTTAAAAAGGAGTCTTCCAAGAGTTTAGTAAATATCACATAATGAAGACAAAATATTTAAGAACTGCTATTCATGTACATAACACACTGAAGATTTAACAGCATTTACAAGATTTGACAAGCTTAGGAAGTACTCCAAAATTTCTAGCTTGAATCACTGTCTTCTAGGCTTTATTTGTAGAGGAACTTTTAAAGCACTTCAATAAAACCTCTGAGCACTTTGGCTGGCCTTCCATCAGCCACACAGTAATGGATCTTCAGACAGCCCAGGTGCCCGTGTAGGCAAGAGAAGAGAGATCATAAAGACTGCGGCCCAAAAACTAAGGCTGGGTTTCTGCGTCACCAATCAGCATCTGGAAACAGGGTTACTGTACTTTTTCCAAAAAGATTTTTTTTTCCTCTTGTGTCAAGGAAGTTCCGCTTCAGATTACTAACAGTGGCTAAATATTTCATTTCTGAAATTGTTTATATTTAGCAAGTCTGGTTGCAGATTTTAGAGCTCAATTTGTCTTACTGCATTTAGATTTTGTCATTTTCAGTATGTCTTTTTTGTCAAGAACAAATCGATAGGCTCATGAAAGAATGGATGAAATGTTAGTTTAAAAATGAATAGATTTGCATAACTTGAATCAACCAAACAGAAGCTGATATGTGAGAAGTTCCACACTGGAAGCCTGTGTCCTGAAGGCACATGACACAAGCTAAAGATGACACTGGAGGCACAAGAGCCCTTATGTAAGCCCACCCTTTGGCAGAGGCATGTGTTTGCTCTGCCTTTGAATAGTCAGATGAGCCAAGTCTGACTTCAACACTTTGAGAGTGGCTCAAATCAGAGGTAATGATATTTCCATTTAAATAGCCTCAAGGAGGAATAATTTAGTAGTGTCCTTACTAGAACCAAATCATGAGTGTGCATATTTGAGCTATTTGACAAGGAAACTCTAAACAGCACAGAAATTAGTAACTCAAGTTCTCTCTATGATGGGTATCATTCATTTCCTATTCATAATAAGTCATAGTGCCTTGATACTTGCAATACAATGAGATCTTCAAAATGTGCCTTTAATATGATGCAAATGTTGATAAGAATAATCACAGTAACAATAATAAATGTTTGGGGGCTATAAATATATGATAAGCACCTTAGATATTAATATTCATTATTATATTTAATTCTTTAAACAGCAATAGAATGACTGAACTTAAAAAAAGAAAGAAAATACCAAGTACTGGTGAGAATGTGGAACAGCCAGGACCCAGTTTGACTGTGGATGTGAGTGTAAATTTGTATAATCTCTTTGGACAGTTTCTCAGCAGAATCTAATAAAATGGACCATAAGCATACCCTATGATTCAGCTAGTCCACTTCTAAGTATATACTTAGCAGAAACATATACATTCGTTTAATAAAAATGGAACATAAGAATACTCATAGCAGTGTTATTGTTAAACGTATAACACCAAAATCAACTCCAAACCTCACTAATAGGAGGGTATAATAGGAAGTCTGACCCCATTTTTTGATGTTTGATTAAAGACAGCATTTATGACTCACATCTCATTCTCTTAACTCTGCCCCACATCTGAGAAAGTTGATAAGAAGACCTGGGTTCTCCCTTCTTTGGCAAAGGCAAGAGATTCACTCCATGCAAAGCCCTCCTCCATGGGAACTGTTATTCAGGCCCTACCTCTTAGCCAAAATAAACACCTAGGTAACTCCTCTTCCCTGACCTCAAGTCATTTCAGAACTGCTTGAGAGGCTTTTTCTGCTCTCCCCTGAAACCTCAGTTACATAAGTAGTAAACCTTTTTATATCCTGTTGGTGTCCATGCATGTGGTGCCCTCATTCTCAGACATCTGAATTAAAATTTCTGTGAGGATTTATCTTCTTCTGCAGGTTATAAAAATGAGCAAACCAGCATATTACCTTGTCCTTGTTTCTTTTCTTTTTTTTATTTTCCTTTCTTTTCTTTTGCTTCCTTTTCAGGCATGCAAGGGACAACTGATCAATGTTTCTCTCACACATCAATGTTTCTCTCCTTCTCTCTCTCCCTCCCTTCCTATCTCTAAGAATTAACTGGTAAATAAATAAATTTTAAAAATGTAAAATAACCAGAACCACAGAGAAGTGTTCATGTTATTTTTATGGCGGATTGCAACCCTCAATTGGCAATACATCAATTCCATTATTAAATGTGTGCTTAAAGGCTAAAATATCTGAAAAACATAAAATTATATTAACACTAAGAAATGTATTTCTGCTTTGCTAAATTGATGCTGTTTTTTTTTTCATATTTATTTCCTGAAAGAAGATCATGGTAATATGTTCAGCTTCAGCATGTAGTAATGGTATGTATTTCTTATAAATTCTTGTAAATAAAGTAGAAAAATGGAGCTTTAGGTTTTATAAGAAACATGGGCAATATAATGCATAGCTGGGACCTTAGGTTTTATAAATTAGAGCAAGATATTATATTAGTTCTAGTAAATTGAGAGATACACTGTATTCTCAGAAAAAAATTACAGAGCCAAGGTTTTTCATCTATTTCTTCATATTTTCACTAAACACTCATGGTCTGACTGATCTCATATGTCAAATAAAGAAAATAGAAATAAAACTATATAGAGTACTTCAATCTGTTCTTCTACTGACTGAATTTTTTAAGTAATTCCCTTTCCATGAAAAGGGAGTTATTTTATTTCAAGAAAGGGCATTGCATTCTCTATTACCTTGATTTTGTATCAATCCCAGCGTGGGTGAACCTTGGGAGTTCTTGCTTCTTGTGTGTGTTTATGTTCAGAGGTGAGGGGGAGGGAGAAGGAGGAACTCTCTCTGGACAGACAACAAAGAGAGAGATTCTACTGTTTGCTGATGCACTTAGAATCTCCAAGGGTCAGGTGGTAATTTCACCCTGTGAATCATAGCAACGAATCGCTGCTGCATGTGGCAAAGGCAGCCTTGATTTCATTTGCAGAAAAATACACTTCCATTCTTTATACTTTAGAAGTCAATATATTTGTATCAGCAAATTTAGATCACACATTTTCTGAGGAAAAACACACATAACCACATATGTACCTATACACAAAATACAATTGCAATGTGTAAGTTAATGAGTATGTATGTGGATAAACTTTGCATCTACTCTGACATAGTCCAATTGTATTTAGCTCTTTAGAAAGAAAGGCACCACTGGGCCCCCTTATGCTCCACATCAGCTCCTGGAATACTCATCGTCCTGTAATGATAAGTTCATAGAAGGATGCTAATAATGATCACAAGAAAAGTAAAATGTACTTTAAAATACATTTGAAAAGTGCAGGGCTAAATTCAAGGAAAGTGAAGATCACAGGATGATATTTATAGAATCATAAGAGTATCGCTAGTATGAATAACAACCCACGACTTCAATTATAATGTGTTAGACCTGGCATCACCTTTAAAACCTGATAAGAGTTCATTGAACCTCAGAACACTCTTCCCTTCCCTTGTTTCAGGCTCTTACTTTGTTTCCTCTAGATAGAAAGAAATAATATTGCCACAAATGAAAGGAAATTTGAAAGACTGAGCATATCACTGCAAGAGATAATGCCTCTCCTAAAACTGTGGAAATATGTGCAAACCATAGAGGTATGTGCAAGCAAGATGCACAGAACAGAAATTTGTTGGAATTTGGGGGTGTGATGTCATATAGTGTGGTTATGCATGACATGGGTCTGAACAATAGCAGTTCAAATTGATATTAAATAAAGTAAATAAAACACAGTCACTGACTTTTGTCAGCTGAAGTTTATGGATTATATGGATTAAGAGTTTTATAGTCAGCATGTTGCTTCTGGTAGTTGTAGAACAGTCTTGTGTGGAGATGTACTGGATATAGAATTTGACAATTTCTGTCAGACAAGGCAATTCAAAATCAGGGCAATGTAAAATGAAAATCTTGAAGACAATGCTTTAGTCCTCTCCATATCCCAGGAAAAAGTGGTTAGCAGTTGCCGCCTGCCACAATGAGATTAGACTTGCATTCACTACTTTGCAATTATATTTATTAAAAAAAATATATATATACATTCCATTCCTACATTAATTATGTGTCAACATATAGATTCTTCCTTGGCTTGTTTAATTGTGACAGTGATCACATTTATACTTGAGCTTAACCAGCAACAAATAGTATGTAGAAGACACAAAAATTTCAACTTCTGATGACACTATTCAGTATTTATTGTAAAATTATAAAATGAAAAAGTAGCCAAAAGCAGAGAATCAGCTATTTAAAAACTAAAGTATTAAAAGATTGAACTCTCCATCTCTGCAAATTTTGAACTAAGTAATTCAGTGCACTACATAAACATTGCCAGAATCCAAGTGAGCCAATTAGTTTTCAAGTTAAATTCAAACTTATTTGTTTCTAGAAAGTGATGTATTATTGTCTGGGTGTTTTTAAGTTGTGCCGCATAAACCTTTTTATATAAAACCATTAAAGGGTATTTTATTTTTTATGATTTTTATTTTATTTTATTTTTACTCTTTAATTGAATTTATTGGAGGGACACTGGTTCACAAAACTACACAGGTTTCAAGTGTACAATTCAACAATCATCATCTACACACTGTATTGAGCACCCACTGCCCCAAACTAAGTCTTTTTCCATCCCTATTTCCCCTCACTCTGCCTACTTCCACATACCTCACCCCCCTTTACCTCTAGATATGATCACACTGTTGTTTCTGTCTACGTGTTATGTATATATATATTTTGTTAATCCCTTAATGTTCTTCCATCCAGTCCTCCAAGCATCCTTTCCCTCTGACAGCTGTCAGTCTCTTCCATATATCCATGCCTCTGTTTATATTTTGTTTGTTGGTTTATTTTGTTCATTAGATACCACATATAAATGAAAACATATGGTATCTGCCTTTTTCTGACTGGCTTATTCCACTTAGAATAATACTCTCCACGTTCATCCATGCTGTTGCAAAAGGTAAGACTTCTGCCCTGGCTGGTGTAGCTCAGTGGATTGAGTGAAGACTGCGAACCAAAGGGTCACCAGTTTGATTTCCAGTCAGGGCACATGCCTGGGTTGCAGGCCAGGTCCCCAAGGGGGGCCACGTGAGAGGCAACCACACATTGATGTTTCTTTCCGTCTCTTTCTCTCTTCCTTTCCCTCTCTCTAAAACTAAATAAATAAAACCATTACAAAAAAAAAGGTAAGACTTCCATTTTCATGGCTGAATAGAATTCCATTGTGTAAATGTACCACAGAATTTTTTATCCACTCATCTATTGATTGGCCCCCTGGGCTGTTCCCCAATCTTTGCTATTGTAAATAACACTGCAGTGAACATAAGGGTGCATATATTCTTCTAAATTGGTGTTTTGGGATTCTTAGGATATATTCCAAGAAGTGGGATCTCTGGGTCAAAAGGCAGTCCCATTTTTATTTTTGAAGTAACTCCATACTGTTTACCACAGTGGCTGCACCAGTCTACATTCCCACGAACAGTTCAGAAGGATTCCCTTTTCTTCACATCCTCGCCAGTACTTGATGTTGGTATATTTATGATAGCCATTTTGACAGGTGTGAGATGATCTCTCATTGTGGTTTTAATTTGTTTTTTATCTGATTTTTTCACATTTTTACTGTTGTTCAAATACAGTTTTCTCCATTTCTCTACCACCACTCCCCCCACCCCAGTCATCTGCACTTCCCACCCTTGATCTTACCCCACTTTGGTTTTGTCCATGTGTCCTTTAAACATGTTCCTGAAAACCCTTCCCCCTTTTCCTTCCATTTTTCCCTCCCACCTCCCCTCTGATTACTGTCAGTTTGTTCTTAATTTCAATGTCTCTGGTTGTATTCTGCTCACTTGTTTGTTTTGTTAATCAGGTTCCACTTATAGGTGAGAACATATGGTATGTGTCCCTCACCAACTGGCTTATTTCACTTAGCACAATGCTCTCCAGTTCCCTCCATGCTGTTGCAAAGTGTAGGAGCTCCTTCTTTTTTTCTGCATGGTATTCCATTGTGTAAATGTACCACAGTTCTTTGATCCACTCATTTACTGATGGGCACTTAGGTCGCTTTCAGCACTTGGCTATTGTAAATAGTGCTTCTATGAACATTGGGGTGCATAGGTTCTTTTGAATTGGTGCTTCAAGGTTCTTATGGTATAATCCCAGCAGTGGAATTTCCAGGTCAAAAGGCAGTTCCATTTTTAGTTTCTGAGGACATTCCATACTATTTTCCACAGTGGCTTCACCAGTCTGCATTCCCACCAACAGTGCACTAGGGTTCCGTTTTCTCTACAACCTCGCCAGCACTTGTTGTTTGTTGATTTGGTTATGATGGCCATTCTGATGGGTGTGAAGTGGTATCTTATTGCAGTTTTAATTTGCATCTCTATGATGATTAATGACATTAAGCACTTTTACTCACTTACAAAAAGGGTGAGAATTTGATATTAAGGCATGGGGAAGCTGTGTCTCTCGATTTGGAAAATGAAACTTTGGTAGATATATCAAGTTTAAATTTTTATTTTGTTATAAAAATACATTATTGTTTTAGTTTGATAGACCTGCTATAACAAAATACTTATAGACTCAGTTTCTTAAACAACAAAAACTCATTTTTCACACTTCTGGAAACTAAAAGTTCTCAGAGTTGGCAGGTTTTGTTTTTTTTCTGAGGATTCTGTGCTTCACTCACAGACGCATGCCTTCTCTTTGTGTCTTCATATGGAAAGATCCTCTGTGTGTAAGCACCTCTGGTGTCTCTCTGCACGTTTAAATTTCTTCTTCTTATAGGGACATCAATCAGATTGGATTAGGGCCCACTCTACTGGGCTCATTTTACCTTAATCACCTCTTTAAAAGACCCCTGTTCCAAATACAGTTACATTCTGCGGTACTGGGGGATTAGAGCTTCAATATGTGATTTTGAAGGAGGGGCACAGTTTATCCCATAACAGCCAAGTTCATGAAAATTATTCAAAATAGAATGTTATAAAGTAAAAAGTGAAAATCTGTCTCTAATCTTCCCTAACACACTTAGCAATGTTAAAATCAGTAAACAAATCTTAAATATTTGTGTAAGAGGTTAAGTAGCCGCTCATTAAAACTTTCTTCTTCCTGGGCAAAAAACAAGACAAGATTTCCTAGTTTCCCTTACAGTTAAATGAAGCCATGTGACTGCAGTTTGACCACTAAACTGTTACATTTTTAGGCCAGACCCAAAAAAACTTCCATGTGTGTGCTTACTTGCTCCTCCCTTTGCAGTTTAATTCAAATCATAATGTTGAAGATGGCAGAATCACATTTTAAAGGACCCTGAACCCATGCTTAAAAGATAGACACTTGTTCAGAATAAAAAAACATATTTTGAGTTCTAGAAGAGCAATAAATGAACTTCAATTGCCTTAAGCCACTGAGATTTGGAGACTTATCTGTTACAACAGCTAGCATTATCTTAACTAAAAGTATAGAAATATTCTAAATTTACACATATGCATGAATGCGTGCCTCATCATGTTGTGCACTCATTTTTGCAACTTGCTATCTAAAGACAGTAACCAAAGCCACTTTCCATATAGTTACATAAAGATATGCCTCCATTTATAATGTAGCAAAATTTTTGTCTTTACCATTTTAAATATTTAAAGGTGTAAATTCAGTAGCATTTGCTACATTCACAATGTGCATAACCATCACTACTATCTTTTTTTTAATGAGCACTTTGTATTCTTTTTTTTAATTTTTATTTATTTTTAGAGAGAGGGGAAGGAGGGAGAAAGAGAGGGAGAGAAATAGCAATGTATGGTTGCCTCTCACGTGGCCCTCACGGGGACCTGGCCCGCAACCCAGGCATGTGCCCTGACTGGGAATCGAACCGGGACCGCTTGGTTCCCAGCCCGCGCTCAATCCACTGAGCTACACCAGCCAGGGCCCATCACTACTATCTTGTTCCAGAAATATTTGTCACTCCAAAAGGAAATACTATGCCCACTAAGCAGCAGTCACTCCCCATCATTAATCTCACCTCAGACCTTGAAAACCACCAATTTGCTTTCTGTCTCTAGTGGTTTCCTTATTATGAATATTTTACATAAATTTAATCACAAAATATCTGTTTTTTTGTGTGTGTCTGGATTCATTCATTTTACAAAATGTTTTCAAGGTGCATTATATCATAGCATGTATCAGTGCTTGATTTGTTTAAATAGCTGAATAATGCTCCATTGTATGGATATGCCACACTTTGTTTATTCATTCATCCATAGATGCCCTTTTGGGCTGTTTATGCATTTTGGCTATTGTGAAGAGTGCTGGCATCTTGGTGGCTAGCTACCAAAGAATGGTTTTCTTCGAGGGAAGGAAATCTGTATACCATATCTTCAGATTCTAGCTCAGTGCATCAATCTTAAAAAGAAAAGATGACTTTGAGCTTTTGAGCTTGTATAATTGAGAAAATTGTAACTCTATGTTTCATAGAAATAGAGATGGAAAAGCTTGTTTGAAAGGGAAGATTCTAAATTTAATTTCTTTTTATATATTTTCTTTAAGGAAATATACAAAAATGTATCTATTTGATTTTAAGCCCTTAAACTTCAAAGGCTAATTGAAATTGACAAAGTTCAACACATGCTTTTCTACATTCAGTCCCCTCCAAATGCATGAATTTCATTGTGAAGAAGTGACATGAACCATTGCCTCATTTTGGATGGAACTTTTTGTTTTTCGGCAGATGCTATAATATTGAAGGAACTTGAAATATTTTTCAGGAGGAATCTTAACAATTGCAGTGCTCATGGGGTTGCAGTGAGGGGCTGCAGATTTTTAAAGGGACAAAACAGAGGTGATTTCACTTCCGATGCTATATAAAAGTTAATAAATAGAGAAATAAATCATAATAAACTTGCAGTTTTTATAGATGCATTTTTCTTTCCCTTAAACCCAATCCCTAATTTCTGCTGTCATTTTATGATAACTGCTAACATGAATGCCTGTGTCTACTCTAATCACACAGAGCCACACATTTAATAACACAGCTTCAGGGCTGTGTCTGTCCCTGCTGAATCTGTAAGGATGCTATTCTTATAGTCTGGGTTTGAAGCTTCATTATTCTTTAACTACTTATTAGAACTGCATATACCACACAAATGGAGATTTTTAAATGCAAATATGAGTGTGTGTGATGTGAGAGATTTGTAAGATAGTTTACCCTAAACATCTGGCCATCAACAGTAAACTAAAACTGCCTTAGGGTCTAACTTCCTACTACTCTCCATCCTGGACGAAGTGACATAAATGATTGATTATACTGTAATGACTGATTGTCTGTAAGGAACGTTTCTTTTGTTCATATTAAAATTAACTGCTGCTTTTATAACCTAACCAAAGACTTGTCTAGTTTCCTCTTTTTACTGTGAAATTAAATAGAAAAATATTTTTTTAAAGATCCATTTTAGCACAGGATTGATTTCATGTATTTCTCCCTATGATTAGAGCAACACTGCCTGTTACCTGCCCAATCTGTCACTGGCTACCATGGGGGGAATTTCAGGTGACGCTAATGAATCTTGCATATACAAGGACACTGAACAGGCATACAGCCATGTGATGAAGCATCTTGGAGATGGTTAACACTGGAGCCATTATGCCTGAGAGGAAAAGATACAAAAGCTGCTACTAGAGTTAAACATAGGGCTTTTGTGTTTTTTGTTTTTGTTTTTTATGTTTTGGCTTTGATTTCTTTATCCATTTGTTGGCAGTGCTTTTAATCCACTGCATTTAAATATCTAATTTAATGAGTATTAATTTTAGGAAGAATAAAGCATACAGTTAACTGTACTAATTTTGCCACCATACAGTTGAGAAAGAATGACTATTACAAGCATTCAGTGGTTATTAGTGATAACAAATAGCCCAAGGTGTGCAAGTATTTCCCAGATGTTTGGTGATCTTAAGACTGAGTAGGAAATGTTTTGAATCATATTCAATTCCGATGTATTTCTCAAACACTCAAGTTGCTCTCTGAATTCATATCGATGCCGTTGTCTACCTTTAGTATCTCCATAAAAATGACAACCAGGTGGATTTAGTCACTTGGATTTATGGATAAAATCTGTGTATGGCTCAGAGAAGGAAGCAAGTACTCCTAGGGAGTACTTTTCCTGGGCACTCCTAATGATTTTTTCATTTGATCTTTGGAAGTGGAAAGGACCTAGGATCCTATCTCCCTTGTTTGTGGGAAATGGGAAAGGAATTCCAACATTGCTACTGGTGAACTGAAACCTTCATGATTCTTGGTTCTCCTATTGTGTAAATTACCTCAACTTTCATGATTCTTGGTTCTCCTATTGTGTAAATTACCTCAACTTCCAGAGTCTAAACGGAGTCAATTTGGTGTCTTAGTTTTGGTACAAATGCAAAAGAAACTTTAAAATAGAATTGCACGTTTTTACTTCTAGAAATATTTTTCTGGAATAGTATTGAGATACTTACTTTGGATCGACTGACATAACCTATACTTCGGGTTGATGAAAGGGAGCTGCATCATGGGAATGACCATACTAACTCTTTGCTACTGGGAAATGCAAGATGCTAGCAGGAGTTTCCTCTCTTGCTCTGTGTCATCTTCTTATCCTGTCCAATACTTTTTGTGACAAGTGATGCTGACTGTAGAATGGCTGATTGGAATGAATGGTACAGTCTGTGACAACAGAGAAAGAACAACTGGCCCCTTTCGGAGGGTAAAATCTGTGTCATTTTATTATGGGAGGAACTCCCCAAGAAGAAACTTGGTTCTTCTCACCAATAGTAGTAAAGAATTACAGGCCAGCAAGCCTATTAGCCCGCAAGCAAAGTTTCTTAATGGTAAGTTCTAATGGAAAAGCAAAGCAAGGGTTGCTAGAGCAGGGGTGGCAAAAACAGTGTAGCCAGGGCTAGGTGGCCAGAAGTTGGGTGGCCAAAAGAGAGGCCAAAGTCCCACTCTTTTGGCCAGAGGCTGGCTGGCCAGGGCTCTCCTACCATGTGTGGCTAGAAGAGTGGAGAGGCCAAGAGAAGAGCATGAGTCCTTTGTTCTGGGGACTTATATAATTGGGGTCCGGGTGAAGAAGTTACACTTTGATTGTTGGTTAAAGGTGGTGCCAGATTCCCCTGAGGAGACATGACTACTAAAATGTAGGTGTGTGTGAAGATCTGTTAGCCCAAATCCTTATCTTGTTCCAGACTCTATTTGTTCATTTTGCATACATGACATGAGGCAGGCAGTTAACCAAAGTTGTTTTATGTGTTTTTTTTTTTTCCTTTGGGCACTGTGGACTTCCTCCCCTTCTCCCTTTCAGGTCTTATGATGAATACACAGTGTCAAGGTTTCCCTTTTTCCAGTTAGTGGAGATAATACACACAGATTTTCAAGGACTACCCCTCTCCTACACTATCATAGTTTCGCTTGTTGTTCGGGAAGCCTGGCAGCCGTATTGAGCCAGGGTCAGGATTACTGGGTCAACATGTGGGTTTTGCTTTTAGCCTCCTGTACTAAGTTCTTTGTTGGATTGTAAAGGTGAGGGTCCTGCCTTTATTTCCCCTCTGGCCATTTATTCTACTGTAAAATTTTTACTTATTAATAGACAGAGTGAGCCAGTCACAGACAGTGCCACATGCTTTGTTAACATCCTAGCATGGGAACAAAACAGAGAAAAGGGGTGAAAGGACAATTCCAGAAATAAGGAATCAACTATACTTACAGGTAAAGATATCACTTGACATTATTTCGTCTTCTAAGAAACATTGGATACTGCATTTAGTTTAGACTTCCAGAGCTACTGCTATTTCTTTAATTTCTTTGATCTAAGAATTTATCTTTTGAAGAAAATAATCATTCTTTTTCAATTGTATAAGAACTCTTTTTATTCAAGCTGATAATATAAAAAAATAAGCATACGGCACTCAAACAAAAATATCCATATAAACAATGCTGGTTAAAGCTATATTAGTTACTAGTTCATGCTTTCTTCTCTTTATATTTAGTCCCACTCTTGTAAGCAAAATCACTCTTTGGTGCTTCCTTAGTTCATGGTCAGTTTGCATAGAAAGGAAATGCACCAATCTTCTTGGCTGTTTTTTTTTTTTCTCTGAAGACTGTGCTCTTTGAAAAGAGGGAAGAGAGATAATAATTTTGAAAGTAGCAAAAGGAGATGCAGGAAGGAAGTTGAGGTTGATTTGATGTTTGAGTAGTGAGTCTTATTTGCCTTTTCTTGCAAAAAGGGAGGTGGATCCTATATCTTTTATTAAGTTTTATGTATCCTAAGTGCCAGACACTGTGAAGTTATACAGCACCAGGAAGCCATGCTGACTTGGGCTTGTGGATTAAAAAACAGAAAGACATCTGTAAGTGTCCTTCTGGAAAATTTATACAGTGTTGTGTTGGAAGCAGCTATGGGGTAAGGTATAAAGATTCCAATATTGACTGTGATTGAATTTACAGGTGACCCTGTAGAATGGGGAATGGAAGTTAGACTTAATTTGAGTTCTAAGAAAATAGAGACATTGTTCATCAAATGTTGTGATATAATAATTATATGTGCTTTATAAGTTTACCTAAATCTTTAAGTGGTTAGAGTATATATAGACAGTTAACTGTGTGGGTGATTATTTTATTTTATTTTATTTTTTTAGCAAAATTGCCTTTTATTGCTTGTGTCATAAACTTAACCAAGGAGGTAAAGGCCTGTACTCAGAAAACTACAGAACAATGAAGAAAGAAATTAAAGAAGATACAAATAAATTTAAGTACATGGATTAGAAGAATTAACATCAGGCCCGGCTGGTGTAGCTCAGTGGATTGAGCATGGGCTGGGAACCAGAAGGTCCCGGTTCGATTCCCTGTTGGGGCACATGCCTGGGTTGCAGGCCAGGTCCCCGGTGAGGGCCATGTGAGAGGCAACCATACATTGCTCTCTCTCCCTTCTCCTCTCTCTGAAAATAAATAAATAAAATCTTAAAAATAAAGAAGAATTAACATCATTAAAATGTGGGCGATTATTTAAAATTATTTTCCAAATGCAAAATATTTCACCTCTTCAGAAAAATAACTGTTTAGAGTAAATTTCATTGGCCTATTTATATAATGTACCAGTGCATGGATATAATAACCCATAAATTTGTATTTGAAAATTTAGAATCTGTATTGCTTCTTCCTTCCATGCACAAAGTATTAATCATTCTAATCTACACAGGTTCTTAGTTAATCATTTATATTGATATTAGCAGAGATTGAATAGAACATTATCCATCCTCTTACTCTATTTTGATTTCTAGAAAAGTGTGAGATGGAAAATGAACTAACATTTTACACATTTCTTTAAAATACACTTGAATTTACTCTAGAAAACTCATTAGAGCTAGTTGCCTTAAAAAATAATTCAAAGCCCAGCTGTCAGAATTTCTATAATTAGCAATTACAACATTCTGAATATTTGATAACCCATATACTAAAAATGCTATCTGAGTGAAAGTTGCCCCAACATTTCTTATTTTCATTCATTCTAAAATGTAAGATTTTTCAGAAAACGAAATTTGTTACAGATTCTGCTATGTTATTCTGAAGAGTATCCATTGACACCATTTCCAATTTTTCACTCTTATAAATAATGCTCTGTTCATTTCTATTTTTAATAGATTATTGAAATTCAAATAATTGAATCACAGGTTAGTATATATTTAAGACATTTGATTTATACTAGAAAATTGCTTCTATCATTCTCTTACATTCCCACTACAGTGCAGAAAAATGTTGTTCTCATTGTACTCTCATCAGTATTAACATTAGCATTTTACAAATTATTTGTTAATTTAATAGAAGAAAACTAGAACTTCATTGATATTTAATATACATATCTTTGTTTAACAGCAAGATTGAATTGTTTTCTTATTTATTAATCATTGCATATTCTTTTAGATTACTTTCTTGTTTTTAGCCTTATTAAAATTGAGGGATTTACTGCCTCCTACAGTTTTATATAATTATTCATGTTTATATTTTTTTATAAATATAGACAGTAAAAGTTTGCTATACTTTCTGCAAATGTATCCTTGTTCATTATATTTTAGTATTCTTCATGATATTTTAACATTTATTATGTTCCTTTTTTCTTTTTCTTTTTTTTTAATTATTTTATTGTTGTTCAATTACAGTTGTCTGCATTTACCCCGACCCCCAACCCCAGGCAAACCCATCGCCCTCCCTTGCTTCCACCCTCCCCCTTGGTTTTGTCCATGTGTCGTTCATAGCAGTTCCTGAATACCCTTGCCCCCATTATCCCCTTCCCCCTCCCCTCTGGTTACTGCCAGAATGTTCTAAATTTCAACGTCTCTGGTTATAATTTGTTTCTCTGGTTGTATTTTGCTTGCTTACCTCACAAACATCTTGGCTGTGACTGATCTGAGTTCCCCGGTAGCTGAACTGGCCTTGGTGCCTTCTCTCATGAGTCCTTATATAAAACCCCTTAACATTTCATATAGTAAAGGCTGCGTGATGATGTACTCCTTGAGCTTGACCTTATCTGAGAAGCACTTTATCTGCCCTTCCATTCTAAATGAAAGTTTTGCTGTATAGATTATCCTTGGTTGTAGGCCCTTGCTTTTCATGATTTGAAATATTTCTCTCCAGCCCCTTCTTGCTTGGAAGGTCTCCTTAGAGAAATCCGCTGGCAGTCTTATGGGAATTCCTTTGTAGGTAACTGTCTCCTTTTCTCTTGTTGCTTGTAAGATTCTTTCCTTATTCTTGACCTTGGGTAATGTTATTATGATGTGCCTTGGTGTGTTCCTCTTTGGGTCCCGCTTCTTTGGGGTTCTCTGAGCTTCTTGGATTTCCAGGAAGCCTATTTCCTTTGCCAGATTTGGGAAGTTCTCGTTCATTATGTGTTCAAAAATACGTTCAATTTGCCCTGGCTGGTGTAGCTCAGTGGAATGAGCACGGGCTGGGAACCAGGGGGTCCCGGTTCGATTCCCAGTCAGGGCACATGCCTGGGTTGTGGGCCAGGTCCCCAGTGAGGACCATGTGAGAGGCAACCATACAGTGCTGTTTCTCTCCCTCTCTGTCTCCCTCCCTTCCCCTCTCTCTAAAAATAAATAAAATCTTTAAAAAAATACGTTCAATTTCTTGGTGTTCCTCTTGTCCTTCTGGCAGCCCTATGATCCGGATGTTGGGTCGTTTACAAATGTCTCTGAGGTTCCTGAGTCCCTCCTCATTTTTTTGAATTCTTGTTTCTTCCTTCTGGTCCACCCCATTGGTTTGAGTCCCAGCTTCCTTTATTTCCCTATTAGTTCCCTGTAAATCTTCCTCCATTATCTTTATCGTTTTGTTCATGTATTCAACTATTTCTTGCAGTTTTGTGAGCATCCTGATTACCAGTGTTTTAAACTGGGCATCTGTTAATTTGGCTATCTCTTCATCCGTTAGTTGTAATTTGTTCTGATCTTTTGTTTTGGCCATTTTCATTCTTTTTTATCTCGGCGCACCTGTCAGAGTCTTAGGTGTTTGTCGGTGCCTGGCAACCTGGGTCGCTTTTTTGTGACGTTTCCTCTGGGGGCAGGGCCTGGGAGGGAGCAATGGCGTCTGCCGTTCACTGCCACTCCCCATCACCCTCTGCTCCCCAGTTCCCCACTGCCTTTTCTGCCAGTCTCGGCCCTGCTGGTTCCCACTGGCCTCTCCAGTTACGCCGCTGGCCTGCGAGGTTCACCCATTGCTCGGGGTCGTGTTTTGTTCAGGCGCTGCCGGGGTGAGTTCCTCCGGGCAAACTGCCTCTCACTCCGCTCCTCTGCTCGGTTTTGCCCCACTTACCGGCCTGGATGTACGTCCTCCCCAACTTCCTGGGTGTCAGACTTCCCTTCAGTTTGATTCTGTCCGTTCTGGTTGTTTATTTTTCGCTATCGAGTTCGTTGTTTAAACTCTCTGGTTGTGAGTGGCGGTGCAGTGCGTCCACCTACGCCGCCATCTTGGCGGAAGTCCCTCTGTTTCTGAGACTTATGTGGTTGCCTCATGGTCACGTGGTAGAGCTGTAGCTCCGGACATCACACCCACGTTTCTATTAGCTTTTTTGGTAAATTCCGCTGAGATTTCCATGTAGATAATCATGTCGGTGTGGCTTAGTTGGTTGGGTGTCGAGCCACGAAGTGATGGTCACTGGTTCGATTCCCTGTCGGGGCACACGCCTGGGTTGCAGGTTCTGTCCCAGTCGGGGTGCGTATGAGAGACAACTGATCAATTTTTCTCTCCCTCCCTCCTCCTCCCACGGTGACGGTGGGAAACGAGGGAGGAGACTGGCCGTATGTACAGAAAGTCCCTGCCAGGCAGCGGTGGGGCCGGGAGCTGGGTTTCCATCCGTGTGCCTCAGCGCCGGTTCTTTCCTCCCCTGAGCTGGGTGCCGGCCCCGCGGGACCTGGGGAGCAGTAACACCTGGGGGCGGGGGGATGACCAGCCCGCCTGGTCCCCCACCCTTTTTTCATATTAAAATGAATAATACAGGTTCTGAGTAACTTGGTGTGACTTGAAGAAAGCAGGGGAATTTTCAGATGAAAAAGAAGAAAAATTTAAGATGAAGGGAAAAGCAAGCAGAACTTGTACCTATATGAGGAAGCGGTAGAGGTGAGTGTTGATGAAACAAAGTGAGCTGAGAGGGTGGGTAGGCCAAATGGCCAAATAGCAATTTTCTGCAAGACATTTAACAAAATGTCCGCTTTTCCAAATTTACTATTTTCAAAATGGAATTATTCATTAAAATTTGATGCATTTTTTTTCCAAATGAAGTGCTTTTATCCTCTTTTAAAGAATTCTGAAAGTATTGAATTTACCAGAGTCTTTTCATAGCAGTTTTTAAAGTAGTATTCACGCTGTTAAAATCTAAGGGTCATAGTTATTTTAGTGCACTTATGAATGCAGTGAATAGTCAGAAGAATATACTTCACAGTAAATATAAAATCAGAATGTCATCTGGGAACTTTTCAGTTTTCACTATCTCGTTTTTTCCGTGGCACATAAATAACACATAACACATAACACAAAATCAACTACCTTAATATCTTGTAAAACTAAAATACTGCACCCATTAAGCAATAAATTCCTAGAACCCTCCCCCCAAGCCCTGGCATTCACCATTTACATTCTTTTTTCTAATCTTCCCTTTACTCCCACACCCCAGCCTCAGTTTCTGCTCTGTTACTGAGTTCAGTTTTTTTGTTTGTTATTTTTTTAAGATTCCACACATAAGTGGTATCATACAATATTTGTCTTTCTTTGTCTGATTACTTTAGTTAGCATAATGCCCTCTAAGTTTATCCAAGTTGTCACAAATGGCAGAATTTCCTTCTTTTTATGGCTTAATAATATTCCATTGAGTATATACAACCTATCTTCCTTATTCATTCATAAGTCAATGGCCATTTAGGTTGTTTCATTTTCTTGGCTGTTGTGAATAATGCTGCAGTGAATGTGGAAGTGTAGGTATTTCTTCCAGACAGTGATTTCATGTGCTTTGGATATATTCCCAGAACTGGAATTATTGAATCATCAGGTAACTCTATTTTGAATGTTTTGAGGAATCTCCATAGTGTCTTCTTCCATAGTGGCTGTGGTAATTTACATTCCCACCAATACTTGTCATTGTTTGTCTTGTTGGTGGTAGCCATTCTAACATGTGTGAGATGATCTCTCATTGTAGTTTTGATAGCATTTCCCTGATGATTGCAGAAGTTTAGCACTTACTGGCCATTTGCATGTCTCTGGAAAATGTCTATTTAGGTTCTTTACCAGTTTTTTATTCAGATTATTTATTTTTTGTTTGTTTTGTTCCTTGCTATTGAAATTAATAACATTATTCCCTAGCCTGATACGTGGTTTGCAAATGTTTTCTCCTGTGCTGTAGGTTGACTTTTCATTTTGTTTATTGTTTCCTTTAATATGCAGAAACATTTTGGATGTGACACAACCTCCCTTCTTTTAAAAAAGATTTTGTGTATTTATTTTTACATAGAGGGGAAGGGAGAAAGAGAGGGACAAAAACATCAATGTGTGTTTGCCTCCAGCATGCCTCTACTGGGGACCTGGCCTGCAACCCAGCCATGTGCCCTGACTGGGAATAGAACCAGTGACCTTTTGGTTCACAGGCCAGCACTCAATCCACTGAGCCACACCAGCCAGGGCTCCCCTATATTTTCTTCTAGGAGTTTTACAGTTTCAAGTCCTTCAGGACTATGTGTGTGTTTGACTGGGCCATATCTGAGCTTCTTTATGACCCTTTAAGGTTAAGTTCATCTAATTCACAGAAAATTTTACAAATCCCTCTATAGCTGCCACCAGTTCATCTTCATCAGCAATAAGGCTGTATTTTGATTAATTTCCTTTATATTTTTTGGGGGGAGTGGGTGGGAGGGCTATCATGTCTCAACTGTTTTCTAACTTGAGTGTAGGGAATAGGGATTCTATTCGTTATCTACTTAATATCCCAACTTCTTGTATCTTTGGCTGGAAATCTTTAGCTGATATTTAGGGAAGAAAATATGACACTTCTGGTACAACCTGGGCAGGAGGCATCAAGTTTCAATGATTTTATATGTCATGTGGTATTTTGACCTTAGTGCATGGCAGCTCATTATATTGCAGTAGGTTTTTAACTGGATCAGGCAGGCTAGGCCTCAGTAAGCATAAAAATACGGGACTTTGGCTTCCCTTACCTTGACCTACACTGGCTTAGCTTTTAACCAAGCGGGGTCTGCTGACATAGGGATTAAATGATCAAAGGAGAAAGCCATTTAGTCCTAGTTAAGGCCTATATCAAACTGTAACAAAACAAACTGAGCTTTCCAAGTGTTTGAGCTTTCTAAGTATTTGTGCATTGGGTAAAATGGAAAAGAAAGGAAAATGTTTGCTGTTTCTCAGGCTAACATATATATTGCTTTTTAAAAGATTTTGATACATAATTGACATATAACATTGGGTAAATTTCAGATGTCAACATGTTAATTAAATACACCAATATATTACAATATGTTAGTTTTAGCTAAAATCTCCATCATGTCACATGATTATCATTTGGGTTATTTATTTTTTTTTTGGTGGTGAAAACATTTAAGATTGAGGCTTCTAGTAATTTTAAGTATATAATGCAGCATTGTTAACTATAATCACAATGCTGTGCATTAGACATAGAATTATTTTGAGGGCTAAGGGGAAAAAAAACAAATAGTCTAATCTTTTGAAACTAAGTGGCTTTTCCATACGCTCAAGTCTTAAGACCTTACCACATCATCTCAACTCGGACCTGGATTTATTAATGGCATAAATTTGGGCAGAGGCTTTAGTGCTCAAAGACCCAGACTGTGTTTTCACTGAAAAAAGGATGGTAAATTTTGTTAATGACTAATTCAAAAGAAGAAGAGATTTAAAATAAGGACAATATGCTATTTTTTTCTTTTGGTTAAAGTAAAGAAACATCTGAATTAAATTAGAATACCAAAAATGTAGAGGACACAAATACATGTTCCTAGAATACTGTGTCTTAGAGAATCAAATTTATTGAAGTAGTCAAGGGTAGTCAAGAGTAGTTGGACATCTATACTTCAGACTTATTATCTTTACAGGTCCAATAAGAAAATGAAATAAAAATAAAGGACTAAGGATTGATTAAACTGATAGAGACACTTACTTAAGAACTTACACTCATGCAAGGCAGGTATAAAACGTAAAAGAAAATGTTTTTGTTTCCAATTGTCCTTTAAGAGGGAAGCCTGAGCAGTGGGCATTAATAATATTTATAAAATAGAAGACCCTGAGTACACATTGTTGCTAAATGCCAAATGAGGAAACATTATAAACAAGATTTTTGTCAGTAACATAAAATGAACCTCTGAGACTCTGAGACGTAAGAATAAATCTGAAATGCCATTTTAAAACTACTTATTACTATAAAATTATAATTAAAATTTAGTTGTTTTTAAGCATGGTGAACTTCAGGAGAGCTCTAACAATCACTCTACTGTTCATTTGTGATGCTACATACTTACTCTGAACCAGCATTTCTGGAGGTGCATCTCATATTTTCTTTTTCACTTTCTATTTATTGTGTATTATGTGTGGTACATAATTTTGGAGTGCTTCTTGGGGAAACTTGGGGTGACACATTTAACATTCTACTTTTACTTCATTTTTACAAGATAAGAAAGCTTTGAAAATGGGACTTTCACTGGTAGGATCCATGGCCCAGTTGATATTAAACAAATACAACTAAAGATGTTCATAAAGCTCATTTCTTTAAGAATGTTAAGTCTGCCAAAAAATGTAACATAATCTCTGTTATTCTGCCTGGAATTGATATTTAAATTTAAATACACATTTGTTGGCTCAAACAGGATATGGTTCAAACAGGATATATAGTTTTCTAGCTAATATTCCCTTAATATTCAGAATGGCAATCTATTTCATTTTTTAACTATTTGAAAAAATTTAACTGTTTTTGGGTGTCATTCATTATCATCATTGAATTTACTCTTGCAAAAGTATATATGAACTTATACACTAACTAACTGGATGGCAGAATTACAATACATAAAACACTTAACATGTTTGCTTCAAGTTAACTTGTTGTGGGAACCTATCTTTGAAAGCAATTATTTAAATGTTAAAATTAAATCTGGATGATGCCTGGTATGTATTGCTAATTGTTACACTACTGCAAATAAAGTAAGTAGGTAATCTCTCGATCAAATACAATTCAAGTATGCCAGAGACAACAATGAAGTAGACATTTAGCATGTCAGCTTTCCAAATTCTGAGACGAAATCTGAAACCAAATTACAGATGTTAGCCAACTCCTGAGGTCTATGTGAATCAAATTAGGAAATATCATCTAAAAATATAGACACATTCTACATAGTACAGCAATTATGGGATAACCACTGAAAGATTGTATTTTCTATAACATGCATTTTTGCTCAACATTATGTTTCTAAATGCCTTCTGTCCTTTACAGTATTCCACTAAACATGTAACAATCTGCCCTTCAATTAATGGATACATGGATATTATTGCTATATTTTTTTTATTTCCGAGAAATACTGCTTTGAATGCCTTTGTTCATGTCTCTTTGTAAACATGTGTGTCTCTGGGGTATATAGTTACAAATATAATTTTTGTTTTGTAAAAACAAAAGATAATATAACATTATCTCAGATAATATAAAAATTATTTTCTAAAATGACAGTAAAATGTTCCTATCTGTAGAAGAGACCAGTAAGGATATACAATACTTACTTCCCAGTCTGCCTTTCAGCTCAATGGTTGAGTTTTGACTGATAGAATGCAGGCAGAGGTGATATGCAATCTTGAAAGTGTACACCCTCCTCAATGTCATTCTCTTCTTTTGTAGAACGAAGATAGGCTGACTGGAAGGGGAAGAATCTTAGATACTGAGGTAATGACCATGCCTCCAGAATGACGGAAACAAATGAACAAAAAAGAAGGAGCCTGGACCCCAGATGTTAGAATCCCGTATTAGTGATAAGATTTTCATGTTTTAAAAATTTTTTTAATTACTTTGTTGTTGTTCAATTACAGTTGACTGCATTTTCTCCCCTTCCTTCCCCTCACCCTGTCCAAACCCACCTACCTACCTTGCTTCCACACTCCCCCTTGGTTCTTTCCATGTGTCCTTTATAGTAGTTCCAGAAAACCCTTCTCCCTACAGTCCCCTCTCCCCTTCCCTCTGTCTATTGTTAGATTGTTCTTAATTTCAATGTCTCTTGTTATATTTTGCTTGCTTTTTTCTCTTGTTGATTCTGTTCCAGTTAAAGGTGAGATCATATGGTATTTGTCCCTCACCACCTGGCTTATTTTGCTTAGCATGATGCTCTCCGGTTCCATCTATGCTGTTGCAAAGGGTATAAGTTCCTTCCTTCTCTCTGCTGCATAGAATTCCATTGTGTAAATGTACCATAGTTTCTTGATCCACTCATTTGCTGATGGGCACAAAGGTTGCTTCCAGCATTTGGCTATTGTAAATTGTGCTGCTATGAACACTGGAGTGCATAGGTTCTTTTGAATTGGTTTTTCAGGATTCTTAGGTTATAATCCCAGCAGTGGAATTTCTGGGTCACAAGACAGTTCCATTTTTAGTTTTCTGAGGAAATTCCATACTGTTTTCCACAGTGGTTGCACCAGTCTGCATTCCCACCAACAGTGCACTAGGGTCTGCTTTTATCCCCATCCTCTCCAACACTTGTCTGTTGCTTTGTTTATGATGGCCATTCTGACTGGTGTGAGGTGGAATCTCATTGTGGTTTTAATTTGCATTTCTCTGATGGCTAGTGATGCTGAGCATCTTTTCATATGTCTCTGGGCCCTCTGTATGTCCTCCTTGGAGAAATATCTATTCATGTCTTTTGTCCATTTTTTAATTGTTTTTTTTTTGTCTCCCTGAAGTGGAGTCATGTAAGTTCTTCATATATTTTGGAGATCAAACCCTTGTCTGAGGTATCATTGGCAAATATGTTTTCTCATATGGTTGGTTCTCTTTTTATTTTAATGCAGTTTTCTTTAGCCCCACAGAAGCTTTTTATTTTGATGAGGTCCCATTTGTTTATTCTTTCCTTTATGTCCCTTCCTCTTGGGGACATATCAGTGAAAATACTGCTGCATGAAATATCTAACATTTTCCTATTGGTGTTTTCCTCTAGGACTTTTATGGTATCATGACTTATATTTAAGTCTTTATCTACCTTGAATTTATTTTTGTGTATGGTCTAAGTTGGTGCTTGAATTTTTTTTTTTTTTTGGCATGTAGCTGTCGAGATTTCCCGACACCATTTGTTGAAGAGGCTCTTTTTACTCTATTTTATGCTTCCTCTCCCTTTGTTGAAGATTAATTGCCCGTAGAGACTTGGGTTTATTTATGGACTCTCTATTCTGTTCCATTGGTCTATCTGTCTGTTTTTATGCCAGTACCAGGCTGTTTTGATTACAGTGGCCTTGCAATACAGTTTGATACCAGTTATTGCGATCCCTCCTGCGTTGCTCTTCTTCCTCAAAATTGCAGCTGATATTTGGGGTCGTTTATGGTTCCATATAAATTTTGAAGTGTTTGTTCTATATCTGTGAAATATGCCATTGGTACTTTGATAGGGCTTGCATTGAATCTACAAATTGCTTTGAGTAGTATGCACATTTTGATGATGTTGATTCTTCCAATCCATGAACATGGTATATGTTTCCATTTGTTTGTGTCTTCCATGATTTCTCTCTTCAGTGTTGTGTAGTTTTCTGAGTACAGGTCTTTTACCTCCTTGGTTAGGTTTATTCCTAGGTATTTTATTTTTCTTGTTGCTATATCAATAGGGTTTTTTTTTCCTAATTTCTGCTTCTGATGTTTCATTGTTGGTAAACAAAGATGCCTTTGATTTCTGGATATTGATGTTGTATCCTGCTGTTTTGCCAAATTCATTTATTAGGTTGAGTAGTTTTTGGTGGAGTCTATAGGATATTCTATGTATACTATCGTGTCATCTGTAGAAAATGACAGTTTTGTTTCCTCCTTTCCAATATATATGCCTTTTATTTCCTTTTCTTGTCTGATTGCTGTGCCTAAAACTTCCAGTACTATGTCTTGTTCCTAATCTTAGTGGGAAAATTTTTAGTTTTTGTCCATTGAGTATGATGTTGGCTGTAGGTCTCTCATATATGTCCTTTATTATGTTGAGTTATGCTCTCTCTATTCCCACTTTGCTAAGTGTTTTTATCATAAATGGGTGTTGTACCTTATTAAATGCTTTTTCCACATCTATTGATATGATCGTGTGATTTTTGTCTTTGCTTTTGTTTATGTGATGTATTATGTTTACTGATTTGTGAATATTGTACCATCCTTGCATCTCAGGGATGAATCCCACTTGGTCATGGTCTATAATCTGTTTAATGTATTGCTGGATACGGTTTGCCAATATTTTGTTGAGGATTTTAGCATCTATGTTCATCAGCAATATTGGCCTGAAGTTTTCTTTCTTTGTTGTGTCTTTATCTGGTTTTGGGATTAAGATGATGCTGGATTCTTAAAAAGAATTTGGGAGTCTTCCATCATTTTGGATTTTTTGGAATAATATGTGAAGAATAGGGGTTAGCTCTTCCTTAAATGCTTTGTAGAATTCTCCTGTGAAACTATCTAGTCCAGGGCTTTTGTGTGTCAGAGTTTTGTGATTACTGCTTCAATTTTGTCTGCTGTTATTGGTCTATTCAGGCTTTCTGCTTCTTCATTGAGTTTTGGAATGTTATATTTTTCTAGAAATTTGTCCATTTTTCACCTAGGTTTTCAAATTTCTTGGCATACAGTTCTTCATAGTAATTTCTTACAATCTTTTGTATTTCTGTGGTATCAGTTGTAATCTCTCTTCTTTCATTTCTGGTTGTGTTTATTTGGGTCCTCTCTCTTTTTTTCTTGATGAGCCTGCTTAAAAGCTTGTCTATTTTGTTTATCTTTTCAAAGAACCAGCTCCTGGATTCATTGATCCTTAGAATTGTGCTTTCAGTCTCTATGTCATTTAATTCTGCTCTGATCTTGGTTATTTCCTTCCTTCTACTTGCTCTGGACTCTCTTTGTTGTTTTTCCTCAAGTTCTGGCAGGGTAGGTATAGTGTTAGGTTGTTTATTTGAAATAGTTCTTTATTTTTTCAGTAGGCCAGTATCGCTATGAACTTCCCTCTCGGGACTGCCTTCACTGCGTCCCATAAGTTTTGGGTTGTTGTGAGTTCATTTTCATATGTTTCCAGACCCTTTTTGATTTCTTCCCTAATCTCATTCTTGACCCATTCGCTATTTAATAGCATGCTATTCAATCTCCATGATTTTCAGCGTTTTGGGTTTTTTTCCTTGGGGTTGGTTTCTAGTTTCAGTCCCTTGTGCTCTTAGAACATGTTTGATATGATTTCAATTTTCTTGAATTTTTGAGGCTTGTTTTGTATCCTATCATGTGGTCCATCTTTGAACATTGTCCATGTGCATTTGAAAAACAAGTGTATTTAGCTTCTTTGTGGTGAAAGGCTCTATATATATATCAGTTAAGTCCATTTCATCTAGGGCATTGTTCAATGCCACAATATCTTTGTTGATATTTTGTTTGGAAGATCTGTCCATTTTTGACAGTGGAGTGTTAAAATCCCCCACTATAATTGTGTTGCTGTCAATAACTTTCTTTAAGTCCTCCAAGATTTTCTTTATGTATTTGGATGCTCCTATATTGGGTGCATATATATTTGCAATGTTTATGTCTTCTTGATGGATTCTTCCCTTGAATATTATGAAGTGTCCTTCTTGGTCTCTCTTTATGGCCTTTTTTTTTTTTTTTGTCTGATATGAGTATTGCTACCCCGGCTTTATTTTCCTGTCCTTTTACTTAGAAAATTTGTTTCCAGCCCTTCACTTTCAGTCTGTGTAAGTCTTTTGTCCTGAGGTGGGTCTCTTGCAGGCAGCATATGTGTGGGTTGTGCTTTATTATCCATTCAGCTATTCTATGTCTTTTGATTGGAGCATTTAATTCATTTACATTTAAGGTCATTATTGATAGGTACTTATTCATTATCATGTTTTTGTACCTGTGTTCCTCTCTCTCTCTCTCTCTCTCTCTCTCTCTCTCTCTCTCTCTCTCTCTCTCTGTTTTCCTTCCTTTCCTTAAAGCAGTCCCTTTAGCATCTCCTGCAGAGCTGGTTTGGTGGAGGTGTATTCCTTTAGACTTCTTTTGTCTGGGAAGCCCCTTATTTAGCCTTGTATCTTGATTGAGAGCCTTGCTCGGAACAGTAGCTTTGATTTCAGGCCTCTGGTCTCATTGGTTGGAATATTCCTTGCCATTCTCTTCTGGCTTGGAGCATTTCCATTGAGAATTCAGCTGCTAACCTTCTTGGGGCTGCCTTGTATGTTACTTCCTGTTTCTGCCTCGCTGCCTTTAAGATTCTCTCTTTGTCTTGGAATTTTGTCATTTTAATTATGATTTGTCTTGAAGTGGGCCTCTTTGGGTTCCTTTTGATTGGGCCTCTCTGTGTTTCCTGGATTTGTGTGACTTTTTCTCTCATCAGATTAGGGAAGTTTTCCATCATTAATTTTTCAAACAGGTTTTCTATGCCTTGCTCTTCTTCTCCTTCTGGTATCCCTATTATACGGATATTATTACGTTTCATGTTGTCCTGCATTTTCCTTAATATTTCTTCATTCTTTCTGAGCCTCTTTTCCTTTTCTTGCTCTTTCTGGGTGTTTTTTTCTACTTTGTCCTCCAGCTCACTGATCAGATCGCCTGCTTCATCTAGCCTGCTTTTGATTTCTACTATGTTTTTCAGTTAAGAAATTGTATTCTTCATTTCTTCTTGGACCTTATTGATACTTTCTATTTCCTTTTTCATGTTGATATAGTTTGCAGTGAGTTTATTGTCGTTTCCCTGTAGTTTTTGCTAATTCTCTGTGAGCTCATTGAGCTTCCTGATAACGAGTGCTTTGAACTCAATATCTGATAGTTGGCTTGCCTCTATTTCATTTAGCATTTTTTGTGGGGCTTCTGCCTTTCCTTTCATTTGGGGATTGTTTCTATGTCTTCCCATTTTTTGTGAGACTCTTCTTTTTAGCCTCTGTTTCTTAAATTGATCTGTTCTGACTCCCTGGTTTTATGATGAACTTCTATGGTCGGAGACCTGTGAGATTCAGTGGTGCAGTCACCTTAATCTCCTGAGCTCACTTGTTTGGGGCTATCATTTATGTTGGCTCTCTGTATGTCTTTGGGTTTTGGTTCTTGTTGGGTCTTTCTTTGGCGGGTTCTTTCCTCCAGCTGGCTAACTGAGGGTCATTCCATCCACCACACCTTGTATTCTGTTGTTCAGGTGTGGACAGGTTGTGTTGAAGCTGGTTCTTCTGTGTTAACAAGGTTTTGAAGCATCTCTCTCACTCTTGTTCAGTTGTTTGTTGTGGGCAATTTCTCCACCAATTGGTTGTATTTCCACGTCAGTCCTGGATTGAGGTTAGTGTGGGTTCCACTTCCTCCTTCACCTTCTTCCATTGTTTTCTGTTGGTGGTTCCTTTGTTGGTAGATTTCCTCCTCCAGTAGGTGTACTGGTGTTCACCACTCCCACCTTGCAAGTTCTCTGGAGTAGCAAAGTGAAATTTTCTCAGTCTTTGTTTTTAGGGATGACCCCTGTTTGGGTCTAACTCTGGTGTTTTCACAGCTCCAGGTTTTAATGTCTCACCTGTGGAAAAAGCAGAGGAAAAAAAGGGAAGGAAGGAAGGGAGATGGAATAAAAAAGGAAAGGAAGGAAGGAAAGAAGGGGTGTAGAAAAAAGAGAGAAGGAAAAATATTGACATAATTTTTAAAAAATAAGAAGGAAGGAAGAAGGAATTAAAAAGGGAAGGAAGAATGGACAGAACTAAGGGAGAGGAGGGAGGCGGGGGAGGAGGGGACTGGAGGGGAAGGGAGAAGGGGAGGGGAGAGGTTGTAAATAACTGTAATTGAACAAAAATAAAATAAAATTAAAAAAGTGAAGGAAGAAAAGAAGAAAGAAAAAAGAAAGAAGGAACGAAAGGAAGAAGGAATTGAAAGAAAAAATTTTAATAAAAAAATAAAATAGGACTTCCGCCAAGATGGCGGCATAGGTGGACGCACTCGCTGCCCACACATCCAGAGTGTCTAAACAATGAACGCAGTTGCGAAAAATTAAACAACCAGAATGGACAGAATCAAACTGAAGGGAAGTCCGACACCCAGGAGGTAGGAGAAGACGAACATCCAGGCCGGTAAGCGGGGCATAACCGGGCGGAGGAGCGGAGTGAGAGGCAGCTCTCATGGAGGTACTCACGCTGCCAGTGCCTGAACAGAGTGTGGCCCCGAACAATGGGTGAATCCCGCAAGCCGGCGACGCTGCCGGAGAGAGGCCAGGGCTGAGCCAGCAGAACCGAGTCTGGCAGAAAAGGCGGTGGGGAACTGGGGAGCGGAGGAGTGACGGGAGCCTGCGGTGATCGGAGGTCGCCATTGCTTCCTCCCAGGCCCCGCCCCCAGAAGCAACGTCACCCAAAAAATGACCCAGGTTGCCAGCACCTGCAAGCCGACAAATGCACCGAGATAAAAAGAATGAAAATGGCCAAAATGAAAGATCAGAACAAATTACAACTAACGGATGACGACATAGTCAACCTATCAGATGCGCAGTTTAAAATGCTTGTAATCAAAATGCTAACAAAACTGGAAGATAGGTGGATGCAAATAATTGAACAGATGAAGAATACGATAAGGATAATGGAGGAAGATTTATAGGGAACCAACAGGAAAAAAAAGGAAGTTGGATCTCAAACCAATGGGGTGGACCAGAAGGAAGAAATAAGAATTCAAAAAAATGAGGAGGGTCTCAGGAACCTCAGAGACATTTGTAAACGACCCAACATCCGGATCATAGGGCTGCCAGAAGGACAAGAGGAACACCAAGAAATTGAACGTATTTTTGAACAGATAATGGAGGAAAACTTCCCAGATCTGGCAAAGGAAATTGGCTTCCTGGAAGTCCAAGAAGCTCAGAGAACCCCAAAGAAGCAGGACCCAAAGAGGAACACACCAAGGCACATCATAATTACATTACCCAAGGTCAAAAATAAGGAAAGAATCTTACAAGCAGCAAGAGAAAAAGAGACAGTTACCTACAAAGGAATCCCCATAAGACTGTCAGCGGATTTCTCAAAGGAGACCTTCCAAGCAAGAAAGGGCTGGAGAGAGATATTTCAAATCATGAAGAGCAAGGGCCTACAACCAAGAATAATCTATCCAGCAAAACTTTCATTTAGAATGGAAGGGCAGATAAATTGCTTCTCAGATAAGGTCAAGTTCAAGGAGTACATCATCATGCAGCCTCTACTATATGAAATGTTAAAAAGTTTTGTATGAGGACTCAGGACGAAAGCACCGAGGCCAGATCAGCTACCGGGGAATTCAGATCAGTCACAGCCAAGATGCTTCTGAGGTAAGCAAGCAAAATACAACCAGAGAAACAAAATAGAACCAGAGACAATGAAGTTTAGAACATTCTGGCAGTAACCAGAGGGGAGGGGGAAGGGGAGAAGGGGGACAAGGGTATTCAGGAACTGCTATAAAGGACACATGGACAAAACCAAGGGGGGGG
>PVJI01016139.1:0-39058 GCA_004026765.1 Micronycteris hirsuta
GACCCACAGCCTGGCCCGACCTGCAGGCCGAGGATAGGGGGGCAGCCCCAGCCCCCACACCTGCCTTGCGGCCCCTCCTCCTCTCCCTTGTCTCTCCCATCCATTTCTTGTTTCATAAAAATCAATATCTGTCCCGTTCGTGCCGCGGACATAAAAGACTACGGCATCAATTAGCCTTCCTTCTCTCTCTCCCCTTCTCCTTTCTCTTCCTCGTCTTTTTTGGAAACCTCTTTGTAGGGAAAATCTCGAATTTCAGCAATTTGCATTATCCACACACTCAGCTTTGAAGTTCTAAGTTATGGTAAGAAAAGGACCCACTTATCTGCCCATAAAAAATGTTCAAAGCTTATAAATTCCCTGAAACAGATGTACATTATCATTGGATTTGCCTTTCTTTTTGCTAGAGCATGCCTAATAGAGTTTTGGCCGCCCCCTGGCCCCCTTCCCCCGCCCCCCCCAGCATCTTGTCTCCGCAGAAGCCCGCTCCCCACTGGGCCTGCCGACTTCAAAGGTCCCAGGCTGTCTGAGAAGCAAAGCACAAAGTGGGAACATAGGGGCCTTTTAAATCCCCCACGTTTAAGTCAATATCGGGCCTGCCTTCTTCCCCTCCCCTGGCAGAGGGCTGCGCGTCAGCCATTCCTTTCCGCCTCCCCGAGCCAGCTGGGCCAATTCAGGGAGGAAACGGAGGCCTCCTTCTCTCCCCGGCTCTCTGCCATTGCCCTGGCTCCCTCTTTCCAACTTTGCATCCCTCCTCCCACTTAAGAAGAATGTTATTCAGCCCTCAGGGGAGGTATTCCCAATCCCCAGTGCATCCCGGGCACTTTTATGGGTAGCAAAAGCACAGGCAGCTTCTATCCAGCTGGTCTCCATTGGGAGGGGAGCCCCTTTCCAGGCTACTCTTTCTAATCCCTTCTCCACGCAGTGGCCAGACAGTCTTGTCCTGTCCCGCCCTCCCTGCTGACCCTCCAGCTGGTTGATGTTCCCCCAGAGTAAAGAGCAAACGTGCCCCCAAGCCCCCAGGCTCTGCTCACCTGGGCTCCTCGCTAGCTGTCCACGCTCAGCCTCACTGGCCTCCGGGGTTCACCCAATGGCCCGCCCACTTCCCACCGCAGGGCCTTTGCACCAGCTGTTTCCTCTAGCTTTTCGCCTGGCTAATTGCTCTGCATCCTTGAGGTCTCCACCTAAACATGGCTTCCCAGAGAGGCCGCCTCCAGCCCCCACCTCCATCATCCTTCCCGCGGTTTCCTCCCGCGTCTCCCCAGGAGTGATCACAGTTGGCTACAATGTAACTTCTTGGGTGACAGCTGTCCCCGCACTGGGCTGTGAGCTCTGCTGCAGGGAGGGTGTCTTTTACTTAGCACTCGGCAAGGCCCCTGACACAGCATTCGGTCAGCAAACACGGGGCCCGGCAGAAGTAACGCCCACTTGAGTGCGGCTGGTCGGGTAGCACGACAGGCGTAATGATTTACAGTTTTGTTTTGAACATGTCACCTAAAACGTCCTGTGGTGTGCTTGAGTGTGCCGTTGTTGTGTTACATGCTCGTGATGTTGTAATAAAAAGGGGGTGTCACAGGTGCCGGACCCGGTATTTGAAAGTGTGGACAGAGAGAGGGCTCTGGAGATGAACTTGGAGCAGGTGCGGTGCAGGGAAAGGCCAGCTGGGTCCGAGCAGGCCCCCTCGGGGCAGCGAGTTCCAGGCTGGGGTCATCGCCCTTTGCTCTTCCCAAGCCTTGAGCAAACTCTTTCTGGGCAGCTTCCTGTCCACAGGGAGCGGTCCGACCCCACAGGTTGACCTGCAGAAACTACACGGCACAGCAAGACTGAATAAGATGCCCAGATCCTTTCTCCACAAGGAAGGGAGGGAGGATGCAGGAAAAGAGGGAGGGACAAAAGGTCACACGGACCACTCCAGAATATTCTATCCTGGCCAGGAATTTCTGAGCCAAATCACAATCAGATGCTGCTCTTTGAGGATAGAGTCAGAGGAAATGGGGTCAGGTGACTTCAGTTAAAGATGGCCAGGGGCCCCTCTCCATCTGGAAAGGATCTAGCCGGGGACTGAGCCACTCAGCGTCACTCAGGACCTGGACTGCGCTGAGAGCCCCCAGGCCGAGTCCAGGCACGTCCCCTTCGCAGCACTTGACCCAGCCCGTCCCCGGCACATTCCAGGTTCCCAGTTTGTCCTAACGAATACCGCCCACGGGGCTATGCCGAGTGCTGAAAGCAGCACCCCTGGCCAGGCCAGCTGGGGCCACGTGGGAGGCCAGAAATGCACCGTTCAGTCACTCAGCAGATCCCCCACAAACACCTCTCTGTGCTGAGCCTTTGAGATGACAAAATAATCTTTGGTGACCACAGTCAGGCTTCAGTGGAGACAGATGCTCGCTAAACCACCAGAGGCCCAAAGCAGCACATGCAGGTCCTCCTGATCACAGACTATTTATGAATTCACCTGCTCGCTCAGGTGTCTTTGGAACCCCCAGATCAAGACTCCCGGCACACTCATGGTCACGGGTCAATGTGCGCAGAGCAGCCAACATTCTGAGCCCTTCAGCGCAGGTCCCCAGCGCCCCCCGGCGCGGCCCCACCTCTCTGCTTCTGCTCGCCGGTCCTCTGCACGAGTTCTGTCCCTGGTCAATGCAGCGCCATGCTTGTTGCTGTTTGTGCTCTGTGCCGGCCTGTCCCCCTGTCCCCCGGCGGGCAGCTGAGGCCACAGCCTGCAACAGGGGCTGAGAGCGGGTCTGGGCTCAGCTCTGGGGGAGAGTGACCATTTATTCTGCGCCCCCAGCCCCGTGAGCCTCGGCTCTCCAGTCTCTCCAACAGGAGGAGTAACTGCAAGTTCGCCAACGCCAGGAGCATCCGGCCGGATTGTCAGGGACGTCCAAGGGGCGGGGAGAGATCACAGGGAGACTTTCTCCTTTTGAAATCAAGCTAAATGAAGTCCCTCCTGGTTTGTATTTACACAGGAAGACACTGTAGTTTGTCTTTGTTTCATGTTTTTATTTAGTGAAATTAGAAGTTGGCGAGGCCGCATGGCTTCGTCCAGCTTTTGTTTGAAGTGTCGCCGCCTCGTGCAAGTCCACAGTCAAGGGCAGGCAGGCAGGAGGGGGCCATCCACCCGCCAGCTGAGTGAAGGATTGAAATCCTCCCGCCCCTCCTCCAGCCTCTTTTATCTTTCATTCCTTCTCTTCCACTTCCTGACCACCTACTATGTGCCACGCCCTAAGGAGACAGCCTCACGGGGTCCACACCCGCCTGCAGGAACTTCGCAGACCCCCGGGAAGGCGGTGCGTACAACGGGACGCCGCTGACTGCTGTGGACCGCCCCGAGTCTGGGCACCAACACGGGCGGCTCCCGGAAGCGGGGCCTGGTTCGAAAGGGAAAAAATACAAAAGGTCAGCTTGGATGGATGTATCCAGAACTGTGCCATCCAAAGTGTCCAGAAAAGAGTTATTTCAGTGGAGAAGGAGGAAGTCAAAGCTCAGGGTGGGGTGGGGGTGGAGGTCAGTAGCTTGTTGGTGCCCCGTGTCCGACTCTGCCCTGAGACCTGAGCAGCGGCCCTGGAGGTCGGGGCTTCTGTCCTCCGCCAGGGCCCCTCCTGGGACACTTGCACTGTCCCTGTGTAGCTGTTTGTACCTTAGTCCTTCTTCTAAGCCTCTCACGCCCCTCCCTGCACACCTCCGGACATGGGGGCTTGGGAAGGACCCTCAGGAGGCGCTGCCCAGACATCACCCCCAAAGCAGGTCTGGTAGCGGCAGGGCAGGGCGCCCCGGGGCTCGGGAACCAAGCCTGCATCTCTAGCACAGTAGAGCAGGGCGGCTGGGGGTGGCACCATGCCCTTTGGAGCCAGGGCCCCAAAGCAAAGTGGGAAGACTGGAAAGAGGCCACTAGCATCATCTCCCTAAAGGGCCACGGGAGGAAGGGGTTTGCGTGGACCCGCCCATGTTGAAGGGCACCCCCAGGAGCCTACCCAGGTTACAGTTGGCTGTCTTTGGAGCTCTGTCACTTTATCACACGGGGAGGCTGGGCAGGTCGCTGAGGGCCCCGGGGGCTGGGCCGTTGGAAGAGAGCTCAGCTCACACTCGGAGGGCTGTGGGGAACTCCGGTCCTGTCCCCTCGTGTGGTCACGGCCACTCGCTGAAATCTCACGCAGCCTTGTGGAAGTCTGCGGCAGGACAGGGGTGGGGGGATTCTCTCTCCTTCCCCTACACTCTCATACACATTCCACTTGAGGCAGGGCCCCTGTGTTCCCCCGCTTCACGTAGGCCGAGCCCTTTGGGTTCTCCGCCACAGGGCCCCCCTGAAGCCCCACTTCCTGCGGCGGGTGTGCAGGGGGAGTTGTGAGAAGCACTGGCCCCAGCCACCGGCCCCTACCCAGCTGCCTGGACCCAAGTCACCTCACTTGGGGGTGAGCCTGGGTGCCTGCTTTTAACACGCTCCCTGAAAGAACCTTGTGACTCTCAAAGGCAGAATGCCCTCCAGGGCCTCTGAGGTCGTCCGGGGGAGACTCAAGGCTCTGGGTTCTCGGTCCGGCTGCTCAGAAAGGCACCGGGGTCTGCGATGTCCTGATGCCGGGACCACATGCCAGGCCGGTGTCTCAGCATCCTCGGAGGGGAGGCCCAGCACGGTCTCCCCAGGTGCTTCCAAGGCACCCAGCAGACAGCAGAGGCCGGCCAGACCTCCCCCAGCCCACCACCCTCGGGGTCACTCACGTCAGGAGGTCTCGGGTGCAGATGCGAGGCTCTTCCACTTTGTGGGGGGGACGTGGAGAGGAGGAGGCATCTGTGGGCCACTCAGTCAGCTGGTGACAGAGGCTAGGCCAGTCGCTGCCAGGTCCTCCCCAGAGTCACCTTCTGCTACTAGAAAATGGGCCTCACCCCCAGCGCCCATCTCACGCTCAAGGCAGCTGCTAGCGCCGAAAGCTTTCACAGGGCAGTACACTAACCAGCAAAATTACTCACGGGCGTGACCAAGAGCCAGATCAGAGCCCCAGACAAGGACCAGGCTGCAGGAAGTGACAACAGGAACGACTGGGGAAGGGTGCTGGGCACACCGCTGATTTAGGGGTCAGTCAAGCGTGTGGCTGAGCCATCACCCGGGCTGAGCTGAGTGCAGGGTCTGCTGGGGCGTGCAGGGCCCGGTGTCTGCTGGGTGGCTGGCAGCCCTCCCTTCAATGTGCGGCAAGAAGTGGGGTGCGTCATAGCTTGCTGACGGGAAACACATCTCAGGGGTCTCCTTTTATTCCTCGGAGCACTGACAGGTCTCTCAGAAGCCGGGTTATGAGTGTGACAGAAACACCACTGGAAGTACTCGCAGCCTTCCCCTGTCTCGCCCCTCTGGGACAGCCTTCTCTCCGGCCCAGCAATGATGGGACATCTAAATGCAGAAAGGGGGAGGGGCAAACAAAGCTGCTCCTGAAAGTGTGGCTGTGCGGGAAGCGCACCCCTCCACACCCCCCAGGAGAGGTGAGCGAGCGAGGGAGCTGCCAACCACACCCCAGACATCCTCAGGGCCCAGTGAGAGGTCAGCGGAAAGGGGCAGCTGGGCACCAGCTAGCGCTAGTGTGCAGGTGGGTGTGAGGCCGGAGTCCAGCACCGCCCCCCCCGCCCTCTGCGCCCCAGGTGAGCCCGGTGCTCAGAGCTCAGGGACCTGGAAACAGCGGCAGCTCCTCTGGCTTGGGGGTTAGCCAATTTGCCAACTGGACAATACTCACCCACCCCAGCTGCCGGAAAGCAGGCTGGAAGCCTCACCAAGGAGCATGGCTGACTCCTTGCAGTCACCCTCACCCCAGCCCTCTCCCCGCTCCCTTCCTCCTTCAACTCTAATTATTTGGTACAGCTTCTTCAAGAGGTCATTTAGAATAGAATCAAAACCAGAATCACACGTGCTCTCGAGCCAGCAGTGCTACGTGGCTGCGGTGTCTCCCGCTGGTGGTCACCAAGCACCAAGGCCCTGCCACGCCTCGGATGAGCCCCACGTGCCTGCAGTGGGGGGGGGGGGGGCAGCTGAGAGCAGCAGGAGTCTGAGCAGCTGTCGGAGAGAAGGGGCAGAGCCCCGAGACCCAGGGAGGCAGATCTCCAAAGGCAGGAGGTCGCAGAGAGAAAGGGCCTGAGTATGAATACTATGCTACTCCCCGGGTAAAAATAAAACGGTGTGACGGGAGGCGGATCAGGCAGTGACTGCAATGTTTTCTTTCTTAAAAATAGATCTGAAATAAATACTGCGCGATGTCAGCGTTTGTAAAATCTGGGGGAGCCCACAGTTAACTGTTACACGATCTTCTGTTTCAAACTGCGTTTGAAACCGTTTTTCAAGTGGACAAAATTGGGGGTAAGGGAGCGGCAAATAGGCAGAGCCCAGGGATGGTTCATGTTTGGTGAAAATCTTCTGTACGAAGGGTGGACGCGCGTCCTCACACATTTGTTCAAACCCATAGAATGTACCACCCCGAGCATGAACCCCAAGGCAAACTATGGGCTCGGGTGACTACGATGTGTCAGTTTAGGTTCATTCTTGGTAAAAAGGAAAAAAGAATGCACCACTCTGTTGATAATGGAAGAGGTGATGCGCGTGTAGGAGCAGGGGATACGGGGAATCTCTGGACCTTCCTCTCAATTTGGTTGTAAACCTAAAACTGCTCCGAAAAAAAATAAATAAAGTCTTTTAAAAAAATGAACACATGTAAATGGGGAGGTAGCTTATATAAATGCATTTATTCTTGTAAATAACGGCAGCTAACACTTTGATAACACTCCCAAGGGTCAGGCGCAGCTTTAGCTTGCTGAATTTTCACCGTAAGTTGGGGGGGGTAAGTCTCTTAGGATCCCCCTTCATCAAGGAGAAACTGAGGCTGCAGAGGCACAGTGCACAGCATCACAGAGCACCGAGACAGGAAGTCAGGACCCGAACCCGAGTCCCGGTGCCGCACTGAACGGCCTTAGCAGGTGCTCTGGGAGGAAGGAATTTTCACCACGCACGTCTTTGTACAATTGGGTTGGCCAAAAAGTTCACTGGGTTTTTGCCGTGTGATGCCTCTAGCAGCGCTTATTTGTCTTTGAACGTCATTTGAAACAATTTTGTTAGATTGTATTGGGACAGCTGTCATGGCAGCGTGCATTTTTTTAAAAAGTATCAGAATTGGTGAATTTCCGCGCAGTCACTTTAAAACTGAAGATGGAAGAAAGTGCACAACATTGTCGGCAGAGTATGCTTTATTACTTCAAGAAAGGTCAAAAACACAACCAAAATGCAAAAAAAAGATCTGTGCAGTGTATGGGGAAGGCACCGTGACTGATCGAATGTGTCAGAAGTGGTTTGCGAAGTCTCTGGGTACTATTGACGTTTTGGCCAAACAATTCTGTGCTGCGGGGCTGTGTTCTGCATGGGAAGATGTGTAGCTGCGCCCCCGGCCTCTGCCCACTCGCAGCCAATAGTGGGAGGTAGCCGACATCCTCAAAATATCCACATCAATAACGTTATTAGTGAAAATGAAAAACATGTCTTTTATTTTACGGAAAAAAAAATTAAACTTTTTTGGCAAACCCAATATTTGAATCTTTCACATGTGCATGTTACTAATTTTCCAAAATTGCTAAAACAATCCCAGTTAGCATGACACAGAACCCTGACAGCCGGAGGAAAGAGGCTGTCAGAAGCTGAGGAAATGCCCTAGAGCCGCCAGGCCCCAGAGAGCTCCCTGGGAGGACCCAATTCCTGGTTTGTTTCCGTGGTTGCAGCAATTCTGGGCCTGGAGCACCCCTAGTGCCTGTCTGCTCAGCATCTTTCCTCCCTCTCTGGTGCAGACCTCGCTCCCTTGCCACAGGTTGGCCATGTGACCCCATTGGGCCACAGTGATTGGTCCAGGGATGGGTATCGCCTCTGAGCCCAGCCAATCAGTATCTTTTCCTGGTCCACTAGTGCAAGATCCTTTTCCACTTGGTGGTATGGTCCAGAGAGCCAGCAGCCCCAACACCATGGCAAAGCACGCTGTGTGTGTATGGGGGGTGGGGGGCTCCTCCCTCCCTCCCTGCCTTGGCTACATTCCCATCGGCTGGGTGTCAAAAGCCCAGACACAGTGGTTAACGTTCAGTGGTTAAGGGGCCACAGGGACTACTAGAGTTCTGCCATCTGCTGTGTGATCTCAAGCAAGTCAATCAATCTCTCTGAGCCTGAGTGCCTCCTGAGCTTCCACTGGCTGCCTTGTTGGGTCCTCCTGAGGATTAAATGTACTAATCCAGTCCCAGGCACACCGTCCCTAATCCAATAATACGGTGACAACAACTAAGCCCACTATCTTTAATAACAACACCTCCCCAACCACACTGAACCCAAAGCAGAGGCTCTGAGACGCAGCTCGGAGGCTGAGCCGCAGAGAGGCAGGCGGTGGGAGTCACGGGGCTCAGGTGGCGTCTACGGAAGCAAACACTGACTTCACACACACGCAAAGGTACCTGAGAGTGTGTATTTATAGAAAGATACATAGACATGGACAGGTGGCATCTAGCGATAGAGACAGAAAGCTGTCACAGGACCCCGTCAGGACACGCAGATGTGCCAAGGGCAGGACCCAGGCTTCCCCAGCTTCTGGCACAGCCGGCAGCACCCCACTGCCCGGCCCAGGAAACCCCCGCGTGCTCATGGGGTTGGGTCCCTCCGCAGAGGTTTCCCCGGTGAGAAGTCCGGTTTCAGGGGCAGTCTTTAAAAGTGTGTGTATCTTTCTACAGAAGCGAGGAGAAGAAGGGGAAGGAGGAGTATGTGTTCAGGTGGTGCGCGGCAGGAAAGGTGGGGCACGTGGGGGGCGAGGGCATGACCCCCCTGGAAAGGCATGAATGAGAACTCCAGAAAGGACAGCTAAGGGTCCCGGGTCGGGACATGAAAACAGCAGCCAGGAAGGTGGCGCGTCCGCGGTCCGCCGAAATCCTCGGAGCGTGGTACAGTCAGTTAAGGGCAAAACAAAATGAGAATAACACTAAGAGGTAGCAGCTGTTTGTCTTCTCGGAGACTTCGAGGGTCTCTGGGAGAGATGGGGGTGGGGCGGAGTTCTGGCCGAGGGGCTCCCGGCGCGGGACAGGGCCGGGAAGGGGGTGGGTTACGCGGAAGCCACAGCCGGGAACCCGAGGGAGCCTCTGCCGGCCGCAGGCCGCTGCCGAACTCAGAGTCCCTCCCTGGGGGGTGACGCAGCCCCCACACTTATAAATAAAAGTGGACGTCTGTGTTTCCATAGATCTTCTACATGGAGCCTAGCGGAACATTAGTGGAGTAACAATAATTATTAATAACAATAATCATCGTAATAACAATAATTAATAGAATAAGAATGCCGGGGGACGCGGGGCGGGGCCTAGGCCTGGTAGAAGTGGTGGTGGTGATGGTGATGCTCGTGGTGGTGGCGGTGCTCGTGTCTCTGGACCGCCTGGCCGGCCGGGCTGGCGTACACCGCCACGGCGGGCAGCTCCCTCAGCTGCTCCCGCCCCACCAGGGCGCTGCCCGCGGCCAGCGGCGCCTGCGGGCCCCGGGCCCCCGGCTGGCTCTCCTTGGCTCGGTGCTTGTGCTTCTTGTGGCCGAGGGGGGCCAGGGCGGGGAGGAGGGCCGCGCCAGCGGCCAGGGGGGCGGACGGGGATGCCGCGGGGACCGTGGGTCCCAGTGGGGGTTTGCTTCTTGCCCCTCTGGCCCCATGGCCCACACCCGTGCTCTTGCCCTGGGCCTTGGGGGACCTCACAAAGTGCTTGCTCCCATCCTGGGTGCCCCGGAGCCGCTGCTGGGCCTCCGAGACCTTGGCGAATGGGGTGTCAGGGCCGTGGGAGGAGCCTGGGTCCGCGCCTGGGGGCTTCCGGTGTGGGGCGTGGACGGCTTCTGGCTCGTGGGAGCGAGACCGCGTGGGGTTGGAGGTGCGGGGGGGCAGTTCGGACTTCTGGGCCGCGGATGGGGAGCCTAGGAACCAAGCAACAGAGAGTTGACGGGCACCTACTGTCGTTGGGGCTGCCCTGTGCCTGGCTCCCCGGCTCTCTGATGGAGGCTGGCTGCGCTTCCTCAGAGTGCCCCCCACCCCCATCGCCCCCTTCCCCGCCTCCCCCAGTCCTTGGAGGAGACCACTCTGGAATGGAACTTTGCCATATGCTGAGTGGGAAGGACTATTTCTTTGTTAAGGCTTTAAAAATACTTCTCCTTCCTAGACAGAGTTGCGAAAGAGTGGGACACAGAGGCTGATGACCGAGGTCACGGGCACGGGGTGCCGGCAGGCACAGTCCTAAACTGTGAGCGGAGGTGGCCCGCAGGAGAGGAAGCCTAGGAGGGGAGGGCGGAGGGAGCAGGGCAGACTTCCGGGAGCTCCCGAGAGCTCCGTGTTCCTTTCGCTCGGCCAGAGCTAGGATGCCAGAGCTGAGGAAGACAGAGCAGCAATTTGCTGAGTGCAGCGGGGTCCCCCTGGGGGAAACGGCTGAGAGAGCGGGGCAGGGGAGGGCGGGCTGGGATGCGGCATGGGACTGTCGGTTTGCATTGTGTTATAAGCCCTCAGATGCTGTTTGATTGGGTTCACTTTGTGTGTGCATTAGTTACAGCGCTTCAATACTTATAACATCTGTAACCTTGTCCCATCCCCACTGTGCCTTCCCCCAGCCCGTCCAGGGCGGGAGGGGGGGCGGGGGTGGGGGACCGTGACTACTACCTGCCCGACCCACCTGTTGGCCTGGCCCGCCCGGCCCCTCCTGCCCTCGCCCCGCCTCACCAGGCCCAAACTGGGACGTATAGTTCTCTATCCCGGCGAGGTCTAAGTAGTGGTTTCTCCTCTCGATGTTCTCGTCCACGCAGTGGGGGTGGCAGCCGGACTGCTCCAGACGGCTGTCACCCTGGAACCTATGGCAGGAAGAAGGCAGTGAGTGGGTGTGCCCTGGCCCCCGGGGTGGGGGGGGCAGCCCCACAGCCTACCAGGAAGCCACAGGACAGGTCTTCTGGACCCTTTGTTAATTTCCTTCTGGGTCTCGGGGGGGATGGGGGGACTCTGACCCCCATTCCTTCCATTTCTTCCCATCAACAGAGACAGATGCCTGCCTGGCCTCCCTGGGCCTTCTGGGAGGACTGGAGAGGGACTTTGCTTTGAACAGACCGAAAGCAAGGGGCAGGGGTTACTGACAAAAACTTAAGGATGTTCCAAAGCCAGGCTTCGAATCACATGTGCCTCCCACTCCTGCCTGGTTCCCTGGGGGCTGTGGGCAGCAGAAGCCCCCAAGACATTCGCGTGGAGGCTGGTAGACTCCGTATCCTGCTCCAAAGCCCAGAATGGACCCTTCCTCTGGCGAGGGGGTTGCAGGGGAGGGGTGGATTCCAGGTTCCCTGTCCCTCCCCTGGCAGGGCCTCTGTGATCTGCCCACACACCACTCCCCGCAGCCAGCCCCCCATACCTGCAGCCGGTCTGGGTACCTCCGATTGTTAGCCTCCTGCCCACATCACACCTGCGCACATCACGCCTGCACACATAACGCCGTGTCCCCGTGTCCCCCCTTCTCTCTGGCCCTGTGCGGCTGCTTCTCAACACCCAGACTTCCCCCTTGCATTTCCACAACAGGCAGTAACTATCCCTAGTCGCAGCCAGCACTGTTACTTTGTATCACTCTGCACTGGATGCTTTTTTAAAAACAGTCTCTTTTCTTCCCACCCTCCCTTCCTTCCTTGACATTAAGGAAATGACACCAGGTGAAAGGTAACTGCAGGCTTATCCACAGCTCTGGAGTCGCAGGAGCCTGAAAACAGGTTCTTCACGACCTACTCTAAACAACGCCCCAAATGATGAGACGGTCCCAGAGTCTCTGTGTCACTCATTGTGGACATTCGCGCGTCTCCCCGCAGAAACTGGATACTGCAGAGCCACTGAGATCCCAAACAGAACACATGAGACACACACGGTGAGCACCTCTGCAAACCCAGCACACGCGGAATGCCAAAATGGAGCTGGCCGAACACGTTCGGATAAAGCAACATAGACTCTCCTTAGTTATTTTAAAAACTGGAATCTGGGCCCCTGCCTCCAAACCACTGCCTCCTGCAGAGAGCAGGTGGGAGCCGCCTGCCCAGGTGCCCCCCGGTGCAGGTGCACCGTCAGTGCTGAACCGTTCCCTGGTACATGGCTGCCCCTCCGCCTGCGCCCGCCATACCTGAGCAAGGCTCGCTGCTTCTTCTCCCAGCTGCGCAGCTCCTCCGCGGGCTTGGTCTCCACTCTGGGCCTGGTGCTCTGCAGGTCTGTGGACCACCCCAGAAACAGCCTGGTGACAGGCAGCTCGATCCCATGCCCGCCGGCCTCCTGGCCATGCCCAGCTTTTCCAAGCTGCTGGCCCCTTGGAGCTGCCTATCCTTGGCTCTGTGGCCAGGGTTCTCAGAGCTAGGACTGCTACAGGGGTCTCCCAGCTCCCTGTCCGGCTGCCTTCCTCTCCGTACTCCATGGCTGGGCTTCAAGGCCCTGCCCGCCCGCCCCCATCACAAGCCAGGCCTCTGCAGTGGCTGCCTGCTGCGCACAGGCCCAGCCCTGTGCTTTGCTCACTCGGGGGCCTTCCACTTAGAATCCCTCCCCTATTCAAACCTTACCCCTGCAAGGCTTGCTCCAATCCCGCCTGCCCACCAAGCAGCTCCCAGCACATGCGCCTGGGACCCCCATCCCCTCACCGGGATGGTTGAGAAGGAGGCTCCTCTTGCCCTGGCTCCCATCGGGGGCCACAGTCAGCTTCACGCGCAGCGTCTTGCTGGACGTCGGGGAGTGGTTGACGGAGGAGTCGACCACCTCATAGATGGTGTGCAGCAGGCTGGTGATGTCCTGGGGGTGGGGAGGGAAGCAGAAACCACACAGGCTTCAGCCATTGTGCCTTTCAAACGGGAAGCAGAGGGCCTGCTGAACCCAAAACGCTGAGCTCCTCGGGCTCCACAAAGCCGAGCCTCAGGCAGCAGCGATGTGGGTGTGGAAGTTCACCATGGGGGTTCATGTGGGAAGGGCCCTAGGAGCAGGGAAAGGGAAGGGTGGGGAGACCACAGAAAACCTAACTGAGCAAGTCACAGCCAGGGCCCACTGGCTCAGTCACACCAGGGCCCCCGGGGCAGACTGAGGAACCGGCCTGGGAAAAGTCTCATCCCTTGGGGGTCAAGACCTGCCCTGGGGTCCCCATGCCCCAGACTTCTAGGCTGGCCAGTGCAGGCCAAGCCACCTTTCCAGCACCAGAGGACACTCCAGTGGTAGGCACTGTCCCCACAAAGCACAAAGCGGCAGGGTGACTTGGAGGAGGGCACTGGCAGGGGAACATCCACAGAAGCTCTGCAGGTCTGACTGAAAAACGGAAAAGCAGGTGCGTCCCTAATGGTAAACTACGCTGTGAGGACCAGACCAAACCTCATCTTCTCTCGGGCCTTGGGGAGCCCCTCACCCGGGCAGGGGTCTCCAGTCTGCTCCACGAGCCTCCCAGGGGCTCCCCGCCTGGGGCAGGAGTGGACCAGGCCCCCTCACTAGGCCTCTCTGTGCTCGTGTAAGGTCAGGGTCTGAGGGGCAGCTTCCTGCTTGAAGTGACGCTGGGAGCCTCTGGAAAAAGGACTGGCTGTCCACAGGTCATGGCCACAGTTGGCCAGTTGTCTGCCCAGAGACCCTACCTGAGCACAGACTCAGCCCTCCCTTCACCCCCTACCCCGCCACAAGGCAGGGCTGACACCAAGCATGCCCTGGCCTGCCAGGTAGGTGTGTGCACGGGCCCCGCCCCCAGCAGGTGGCAGCCACTGCGCTCAGCAGACTTGACCCATGACAGCGCGGGCTGAGAGGCTTCTCCGAGAAGCCAGGTCCAGCTCCTGTGAAACCTTCAGAACCTTTGATACTGGCAACTAACTTGTCTTTTCTGTTTTTTTAAGATTTTATTTATTTATTTTTAGAAAGAGAGGAAGGGAGAGAGAAAGAGAGGGACAGAAACATCAATGTGTGGTTGCCTCTTGCACACCCCCTACTGGGGACCGGGCCCGCAACCCAGGCATGTGCCCTGACTGGGAATTGAACCTGAGACCCTTTGCTTCGCAGTCCAGAGCTCAATCCACTGAGCTACACCAGCCAGGGCCTAATTTGTCTTTTCAATTCCCCATTCCCGTCCTCCCCCAGCTGCTGGCGACCACCGTTCGACTTCCTGTCTCTGTGGTTGACTACTCCAGGTACCTCACAGAGGCGGAATTGTACAGGAAGGACGTGTCACTTCGTGACTGGCTTCCATCGCTCAGCATCGTGTCCTCAAGGTTCGCCATGAGGCAGCACGTGGCAGGATGTCCTTCCTTTTTAAGGCTGGAAGATATTCCATTGTTTGCGTGGACCATGTCTGGTTTATCCACGCACCTGTCGATGGACACTGGGGTTGCTTCCACGTGGGGCCATTGTGACGCACGCTGCAATGAGTGTGGGTGGGTGTGCAAGTACCTCGTCAAGACCCTTTCCTCGACACGGGCGGGGGACATATACCAAGACATGGAACTGCTGGATCGCAGGGAAATGCTATGTATAACCTTCTGAGGAGCCTCCATCCCGTTTTCTGCACCATCTGACGTCCCCGCCAGCACGCACGAGGGTCCCAGTTTCGCCATGTCCGCGCAGCACCTGTTATTTTCTGCCTGCCTTTTTAGCGCCCATCTCAGCGCAGGTGAGGCGGGGGCTCGGGGTGACTTTTGACTTGCGTTTCTCGCATGGCCAGTGATGTTGAGCATCTTTTTCTGTGCTTATGGGCCATTCGTGTATCTTCTTTGGAGAAATGTCTATGCAGGTCCTTTGCCCATTTTTTGATCAAATTACTTCTTTTTCTCGACGTTAAATTTTAGGAGCTCTCTATACGCTGTCTTCTGGATATTATTCCCTTATCAGACAGATAATCTGCCAATGTTTTCTCCCACTCTGTTGGTTGTGTCTTCGATGCACAGAAGGTTTAAATTCTGATGTAGTCCCACTCATTCACTTTTACTCCTATTGCCTGTGCTAATTTAATTCTTAACAAAACCCCCCGGGGGCGGGGGTGAGGCTGGGATTGTGGGGGCTGCCAGTTCGAGACCCAGGCTCAAGGCCCTGACTCGCTGGCTCGCTTGGTGACCCCACTCCTCAGGGGGGGACTATAGAGGACCCCTCTTCCCTCTCCTCCCTTCTCTGCTAGAGCTGCTCTGCCCAGCTGCACCTGCCACCCGTCTTAGAAAGCCCATGAAGGAGGTGTCGTCTCCATTTCACAGATGAGGAAGCTGAGGTCCACCATCATCACCACCCAGGCATTGCACACCAGGCCTGGGACCCCGGTGTGGGACCCCAGAGGGTCCCAGCTTATTTGGGTCTTGGAGCAAGAGGACTTCGGCCACCGCCAGCTGGAAAGTCAACGCTTTGGCACAAAGGCGCAGGTGCCGGGAAGGCTGACGTATGCATGGATTAATGTGCCATGGTGAACGGGTACTTTCTTCTGATTGGGAAGTCGGCACGTGGACCCAGAGTCAGTCGCTGAGAGCGTCACAGACCGATGGCAGACGGAAATGACCGGTTCGGGGCCCGACACGTGACTCCACTGGAGCCAGTGAAATTCGGTCCCGGCACGTCTGCTAACAGTCTGAATTTGGGGACCCACTGACGGGATGGGGTGTTGGTTAAAACTGTCGGCTGTCATCCTGTGACTGCCAAAGCCTGCCTGATAATAAAGGGACACAGAGGACACGGGACCGTGATGAACACAGACACCAGGCCTCGGGGCCCAGCTGTGCCTGAAGTCAGGGCCCCGGGACCTGCTTCCCTGCCCAGAGCTAGCACATTCCTCTCTGTGACAACCTGCGCTGAGATTCTGTCCCTCACACCCCAAAGAATCCTGAGTGGCTAAAAGCCACTCAGAGCTGCCCCCACTCCCCAGTTCCCACATCCCTGAAACCACAGCCACAGGAAGAAAGAGGTGTGGCCTTTCCCCGCTCCATCCACAGAGCAGAAGAGGCCTGAACTCAGACTAGGGCATGCGACGAGACTGCAGAGCTTCAGCGCTCTCTGCCCAAACGTGCCGGGGGGATGGGGGGTGGTGAGGAGCCAGCCGGGCCCACCACAGACCGCTGCGCAGATCTGCGACCATCCCACAGTCGACCACCGGGCCCCCTGGGGAGGGAGAGGGTGTCAGGGCAGAGTGGGAAGGAACAGAGACACGGAGGCCGAGGGGACGGCCCCCCGGCCCAGAGCGCAAGGGAGGCAGCGCTCGTCTGCAGTGATTCAGGTCCCATCCTACCTCCACGGTCCCGCCACACCTGCAACCTAAGCTTTGGTCCTGCCACTCTCCCCGCCCTGCTGGCTCCCGGCCTGCAGCCACGTCTCCTAAGAAGTGGCCACGGCACCAGTGTCCCCAGCTCGGCACACTGCATGGCTTGGCCCCCGTCACCTCCTCCTCGAGGCTGCCCTGGACACCCCGCCCGTCCCTGTGATGCCACTCTGTTATTTCTTTCCCTGGACAGGTCGCGCCTTACAATTTTCTTCTAATTGTTGGGGATCTGCCTCCCTCGTCAGACGGTCAAAGCCACAGGCCCGGATCCCGCTGTGGTCGCACACCCAGTGTGTGGCAGACGCACACAGTAGGCGCTCAGGATGCAGACGCGGGCATGGAGAAAGGGGGGAGGAACACAGGGAGAAGAGGGGTGTGGGAGAGAGACCCGGAACACTGGGTGGCGGGGGGGATGGGGGAGGAAGGTCAGGCCCCGAGCAGAGATGCCGCAGGGCCTCAGGGTGGGGCCCTTGTGTGCCCACCTGCCCCAGCTCCTGGGCAGACGGGCTGCGGGGGACATGGCCTCAGTGCTCCCAGCGCGCCCAGAGCTCTGGGCCACAGAGGAGGAAGCAGCACAGGACTCTGTCGGGGCCCCAGAGCCCCTCCCCTCGGCGAGTGGAGTCACCTCTCCCCACTCGCCGGGCAGTCCTGGGACACCCTCCAGCTGCCAAGGACGCTCCCAGAAGCCTTGTTTCCAGCACACCCGCACCCTGCACCACTCCCGTCCCTGTTCCCCCTTAGGGACAGGTCCGCTCATCAGAGGGGAGGGCGGCAGCAGCCAGGCGCACAACCAACGCCCCAGGGCCCAGGGCACAGCCAGCGGCTAGGGCCAGGCAGGTGCACTCACCTCACGTGTGACCTTCCCATTGTTGTCAAAGTCATACAGTGTAAAGGTCCACTCCTGCCGGCTGTCCTCCTCCACGGACACGTCACACTGCAGCTCCTAGACACAGCAGACAACACATGGCCATGGCCGGTCAGCCGGGGGCTGGCTGGGACAGCTGGAGGCCAGGTCATGGGGCTGCTGCCTCCCCACTCCTGAGTAACGACCAGGACACGACGGGCCAGGGAGAGAAGCCAGGCCGGGCGGGACGGTCTAGCCCGGGCAGAGAGGCCAGCAGGGCGCCAGACAGACTCCGGGTCCTTGCAGGCAAGGGAGAGACGAGGGGAGGGGTCTGCGAGGGGCTTTGGGGCCTCAGCCTGAGCTTGAACCAAAGACTAGGAGCTCCCCCGCACACACACCCACTCATGCACCCACACCCACACCCATGCACGCCCACACGCCCAGAGCCTGCTCTGGGGACCGGAAACAAGTGTGGACCCTGGCCGGCACACAGAAACGTCCAACCCATGGCAGAAGCTGCTCCTGTCTCTGTGGTGACTCACACCATAGTGACGGCCCAGCTCCGCTCCCACAGCCCTGGGGGTCTGCCTCAGGGGCCGAGCGGGCAGTGCAAGCTCTGTCACCGGAGCTCTGTCTCCGGCGCTCAGTCACCAGCAGGGAATCTGTGGGGCCAGCTGGACCTCAGACAGATTGTTCCAGCAGGGATGCCGTTTGGGGAAACAGAGTTCACAAATGGCCTTTGAGATCCACAAGATGCTACTCCGAGGCCACCTGCTCCACACCTTGTCCGGGTCAGCACAGCAGAGGGCAGACTCAGCCCCCGAGAAGGGTGGCCCCAGCCTCAGGACGCTGGCAGAAGCGTGACTGAGCATGGCGTCCCTGCCCCCAGCCTGTGCAGCTCCAAGGCAGTTTTGGGCAGCCACGCTGAGTTCAAAGTCGCCCTCCCTCAGGTGTGATGTGTCTGTCCCGTACCTGCCAAGTGCCCGCTCCGCTCTCTGAGGCAGCGTTTCAGGGGGCACAGCACTCACCCCGCACACAGGCCCCCCCCACCAAACACACTCACACATGCACACACATGCACGTCTATACACAACACACACGTGCACCCCGAACACACTCACACATGCACACACATGCACATCTATACACAATACACACGTGCACACCGAACACATACTCACGGGTGCACACACATGCACATCCACACATACCACACCCACACACACACACACACACTCAAGCCTGCGCACCCAGCATGTACCCACCCCCCCTCCCTGGCCCCTCCGCTGAGCTCCAGGGAAAGCTCAGGTGTGAAGCGCGCAAACCCGGGTTGAGTAGCTCTCCCCACCCCACTTCTGTCACGTGTGTCTCCCCCACCACCTGGACCTCTCGGGCGAGCCCCCCTCATGGATGTCCCCGGAGTCAGCCGGCCCCTTTCCAGAAACAGACCCTCTCGGGCTTGCAAGGATGCGAGTCGTCCACGCTGAGCCTTCCCTCTCCCGTCCACGCAGGAGGCAAGCGGCCTCCGCCTCTGGACAGGCCCCCGTGTCCTCTGTGGAAAGTGCCACCGAGGAGAGAAAGCCCCCCTCTTCAGGCCCGGCGCCCGGAGGGAAACTCACCTCAAACTTCAGCTGCTTCTTGGAGCCCGGGCAGGACTCGCTCGGCTTGTCCATCCTCTTCTCATCTCCGCTGGCCGGCCCGTCAGTCTTCTCGGGGGGCAGGGCCACTGTGGGCGGAGGCGGGGAGGACAGTGAGAGAGGCCCCGTCCCGGGCCCAGCAGGCACGGATGCGGGCAGGAGCGCAGAACCGCCAGGGTGCTGGGGCCCCTTCCTCCTGCCCGTTGCTGCAGTCGGTGTTGCTTTGCCCTCCGGGGCTGTCCAGGCTGCTCCAGGGGGACCCACGCCCCGGGTGCGCCCGGTGGCCACCCAGTTCACCCCAGCCGGCCTCTCAGGCCTCCACTCCAGTCTCTGCCCCAACCTGAAGCCCACGCGGGCAGACTGCGGCCCCCCACAACGGCGCAGGCCAGGGTAGGGGGGTAGGGGTGCAGGGCTGACCTTGGAGCCCCAGAGCCACGGCCACGGCCTCACTGCCTTCCAGGCTGACACTGGCCTCCTCAAGGATGCCACCTGCTGGGCCAGCGCACAGCCCGCTGGTGGGCGGTCAGGAGGAGAGACAGAACGCAGTTCAACGGGGCTGGTGACGAGGGGGGGGTGTACGTGCACACTCCAGCACATGCACGTGAACACGCGTGCACGCAGGCAGATGCTATCTTCAGGAGAAAGCTAACCCTGTGCTTTTTATTCCGCCTCCGCTCACCCTGGGGGTCCAGCCCCCGCCCAAGGTCACAGCCCTCTGTGTATCCTTCCAGGGGCGGTAAGGAGGATGAGCATCAGCGCCCATGACCTGTGCACCCCATTTTCCCGTGAACACCCCCAAGAAGTGCCGGGAGGGCAGCCCAGGGTAGCAGTCATCATTCCTGACCTGCACCCTGGCCTACGAGGGTCTTCAAATCTTCAAACCAAAACTCCAGCCTCCACCTCCGCCTGAAGAAGGGCGTGCGGTTTGCCTGGGAACGCGCTTCCCTAGGACGAGTTCCTGGCCCTTGTCCGTCTCCTTAGCTCTGCTGTCTGCCCAGGGCAGTGACTCTGTTGTCCTGCGTCACCTCTCCCGCCCTACACCGTGCCGACTTCACACCGGCTGTCCATGGATAACTCGGTCCTCGCCGCTACCCTGCGAGGCGAAGACTAGTACTAGCTCTACCTTCCAGATGGGGAAGCCGAGGCACAGAGAGGGTAAGTGCTTTGCTAGTACATGACGGGGCTGGGATTTGAACCCAAGGAGCCTGGCTTGGACTAGGCACCGCCCTGTGTCGTTCCTGGTTTGGCTCAGGAGGCCCGGTGCCCGTCGGCCAGCCTGGGCAGAGGGACTCTCTCCGCTTGGGTCCTAAGCCTCCCAACGCGATGTGAGGCCCAGGTCAGGCCACGCAGCCACACTAGGTGGCCGTTTCCGCAACTATAAAAGGGGGCAACAGTCCCCTCCCCAGGGGGGCGTTTGTGGGGGTGCAACGCACTGTGACTGAGCCCAGGGCCCAGACACAGGGTCCCCGCCATTTGTCAGGAGTAATGTCCCCCCGACACACAATCTTTGGGGAGTCAGCATAGTTGGTAGCTAAGTTTTCTCAAAATACAAAAGTATCATTTCCAAACCAGGCAGCCCGGGGCTGGGAGCAGGGCAGGGAGGGAGGGGCTGAAGATAAGGATGCTCTGGTCACCAGCCCAGACAGGCGGGGACAGGAAGCCCACTGTGACGACCGACATGACAGGCTCCGGCTACAGCTCCCCCTCCTCCCAACCCCAGTGGGGCCTGGGGACCGGAGCAGCCATGCCCGGGCGCCTCCTTCCTTCCCTGAACAGCCAACGAGATGCAGGGAGCCCCTCGCCCATGATGCCTCCCCCCAGCAAGGTAGCAACTCCCTAGAGCTGCCGGGGCTCGGCTTGGACCCCAGCACGGGGTCACCAGGCATCCGCATTGTGGGATTCCTCAGGGAAGGCCACTGACCGCTTCTGGAACAGTGGGTCCAACCAAGTCCTTTCCTCCCTGCTCCTCCTCAATGGCCAGGAAGTGTCCCCCTCCAGGGTCATGGTGAGCCCAGGGAAGTCAGGGGGCCATTGGCCCATGGCCCAAGGACAGCCCAGCCTGAGACACCCTGACTCCCCCAGCCCAAATCTACTGGTGTCCTGCTGGGCCATAGCCACCACCATCCTTGGACACTGCCACACCTACCAGGGCACAGAGGAGTAGACACTATGGTCACACCCATTTAAAAGAAGGCAAGAAAGTTGAGAGCCTGTCTGAGAAATCAGGGAGTATCTGGCCCCATCCCCAGCACTAAGAGAAGCTCTGAGCCCCGGGCACACCCAGCATCTCCCACGGGTGCAGCTCTGAGCCCCGGGCACACCCAGCATCTCCCACGGGTGCAGCTCTGAGCCCCGGGCGCACCCAGCATCTCCCACGGGTGCAGCTCTGAGCCCCGGGCGCACCCAGCATCTCTCACGGGTGCAGCTCTGAGCCCCGGGAGCACCCAGCATCTCCCACGGGTGCAGCTCTGAGCCCCGGGAGCACCCAGCATCTCCCACGGGTGCAGCTCTGAGCCCCCGACGCACCCAGCATCTCTCACGGGTGCAGCTCCAAGATCACCAGGAGAGTTCAGGTTGACGGGGCACATTTGGACTCACATCCTGACTCTACCACAGACCTGAGGGACATGGGGCCAGGCACCTGACCCCGCTTGGGTCTCAGTTTCCTCATCTGTAACATGGGGATGAAGTGGACTCTCCCTCACAGGGCCACTGGGGTGAGGGGACAATGAGGAAAATGCCTACTGAGTACAGTGGCCTGCATGCAGTAAGTGCTCACTAAATGCTGGCTTGGCAAACAATGTAGATGAGCCGTGGCCTCAGCCGACAGCCCAGATCCAAATGATCCCTGGACCCCAGGGCCCCCCCAGAGACACACTGCTGTCGTGACCTGCCACATCCTCAATTCACCACCGTCCCCCCAACCACCCCAGCGCGCGGGGTTGGGGGTTGCAGAGAAGAAAAAGAAGAGAGAAAAACAAAGGCCAGCTCCGTCTTCAAAGCTGCTGCCTCCCTCGGCAGAGGTCCTGGCTGGAGATGTAAGCCGGCCAGGCTTATCGAAACCAAACTTCAAGTTCAAAGGGAAGTTATCAGAAAACCACCTTCAGGTTCAATGTTGCCTTTCAAGTTCCACTTGATAAAACCCAAAGAAAAGAAACCTCTGTCCCTGCTCCCTCCTTCCCAGGAGCCCCCTCCTGCCCACTGAACAGAAACAGCGTCCTCTGCCAGGTCCCCCCACCTCCCTTCCTTTCTCTTCTCCCAGGGAGGACAGAACACCCCCCACCCCCACCCTTTCCCACGTCTCCTCCGAAGACCGTGGTGGCCTGGGCCGTCCTCCCTTCCCCAGCAGATCCCACATCCCATCCCAGCTCCGAAAACCACCCAGGCACCCCCGGGGGCCCCTCCCAGCACGGGGCTGGGCACAGACAGGTAGCAGCCCTGGGGGCCAGGAACGAGGGCAGTCAGCACTCCCAGCCCTACCCAAGGTGGCCTTTCACCCTCTCCCTGTCCCCTGCCTAAAGGCCAGAAGAGGAGTCAAAGAACGGATCAGAAAGGCTTGCAGACCTCCATGCCGGAGTCAGGGGCCGGGACTCAGTGGCCAAGCTTCTGCACCCACATGGACCCTCTGGAACCAAACAACACCAAAGCAGCACCCACCTACATTCAGCCCTGTGCAGAGCAAATCACCCCACCATCCACCCATCCATCGGTCCATCCATCCCCCCATCCACCCCTCCCTCCTCCCCTCCATCCACCAATCCGTCCATCCATTCACTCATCCTTCCCTCCACCCATCCACCCACCCATCCACTCACCCATCCATCTCTCTCTCCCTCTCTCCCTGCCTCCATCCATCCATCCCTCCCTCCATCCAAATGTCTATCTGTCCACTTTTGCATACGTCCATCTCCCCCTCCCTCCCTCCATCGACCCAACCTCAGCAAAGAGAGAGATGCTGCTATCGAGACGGGCTGCGGCATCAGATCCCAAGCCCTCCTGACTCTGACTCCTGTTCGGCCCAGCGGTTTGTTCTCCGGGAGATGATCTGTGGGGGAGTAATTTCAGGGGGACTCTGGTAACTCTTCCATTACAAGTCACAGCAGTAACAGGAGATACTGCTCATTTGAAAGAGGAAAGGATAGCAGGAGAAAGTAGGAGAAAAAGGAAGAGAAGGGACAGACCAGGAGAAAAGCAAAGCCTATCATTGCCTCTGGAGAAACTGTGGGTGACCACAGAGCAGGACTGGCAAACCACGCCCCCGTGAGCCAAAGCCCGCCCACTGCCTGTTTTTGTAAATAAAGTTTTATTGGGACACAGTCACACGGACGCACAGTCCACAGAGCCCAAAATGTGTCCTCTCCTGGTCCTCGGTGAACGCAGCCTTCACCCCCACCAGAGTACCCTGATCAGCAGGGCGCAGGCGGGGTCTCACCCACTGCTCACCTGCTCGGCGGGGAACCCTTGCGCAGCCCACAGCCTGCCCACCAGACACTGTGGCCAAGGAGACAGGAAATGCCAACGCTGCCACCTTAAAACCCATTCTCAGCTCAAACGCGTCTGGGGGCAGCGGGTGGAGGATCTTTTCTTTGGAAACTGCTCCCCGTCTGTCCCTCCTCACACCACGGTGTGGCCACGAGGAGGACCGGGCTGGTTGTGTTTACCAGATGACGCTGTCCCCCCGCCCCCCCGCCACGTTCGCCCCAGCCTGGCATTGCTCCACCCCCAGCAACTGCCAGATTAAATGCATTACTGGACCATCTTCACCCGGCTCCCTTTGATGTTCCCTTCTCAAGCTTCAAAATACCTTTTGGAGGGAGATCAGACAGCATTAAACAGAATTACTAATTAATTAAGCAAAGTTAAATTTTAAACACTGTTTGTTGTGTTAGCCAAAAGCCTGAACAGAACAGACTTTTTTCCTCCACTGAGATCAAAGACAGTCTCTTCCCTCTCCCCTCCCCCAGTTTAAAAAAAGGAGGGGGGGATGGGAGGGAGAGAGAAAAGAGAGGGTGCTTGAGGGACATGGGGCGCAGAGAGGGGATACTGGGACGGTGGCAACGTGGGTCCTGGTCTAGACCGCCACCCCTCACCCCACCCGTGGGCCCACTGGGAGGAAGCACACCGGGCTCATTTGGGACAGCACACCAGGAAAGCCGTGGTCACTTTCTGGGGACTGTCCACTCTGGCAAAGAGCAGCAACCCAGACAGCAGGATGGCACTGCAGACCCAGTACGGGCTGCTGACAGCTGGCACCGCCCGAACATCATACATAAGAAGGGCTGTGAATAAAACAGACCAGTCAGCCAGCCTGCACCCCACCCCGGGACGGAGGATGACCCTTCCCCACCCCCAACCCCGAGCTTGAGGGCTGAGTCACTGGGGGTCTCGGGGAGACCGGCCAAGGAAAGTGGGCTGTGGACTGTCCAACGGTAGGAGGCGCTGTGCCCGCACTCGGCAGCACAGATGCGTGGACTGTGCGTGACACTTTTTGGACAGATGACGAAAGGTGTCCCAAGGGGGGGCCCCTTCGTCTAACGTGCACAGACATTATTTGCTGCTATAGCGGAGCGCGGGCTCCTCTCCTTCCATCCAGCACTTTGTGCGATCCTGTCTGGGATCTTCTGATGGCTTCACGGGGCCTGCCGCAGCCACGACGCACGTCTCTCGAGAGCTGGGGCCCCGCTGGCTCCTGGCTGGGGGCTGCCCACCGTGGACGATGTGCACCACGCACGGACCCACCGCCGTGTGCTGAGCTGCACCGAACCCCGCCGGCAGACAGGAGGGCGGCCACACAACTAACGTGCCGCGAATTCAGAGTCGATTGAGCCTGGGGACTGGGATGGGGAAGAGGATGATGGGGAAGGGGTGGATTGTTCGTGAATCTTGCATGTAGGCTGCGGTCCAAACCCTGAACGTTGCCGGCAGAGGCCCTCTTACTTCAACACCATCCAGAGGGGCCTGCTTGATGCTCCACTTTGAAAGAAGAGCCAAATTTGAAACCCAGTTGTGATGGAATCAGCCCCACCAAAGACCAGAAATGATTCTAGACTCAGATGCACAGCAGACAGCCCTCCCCGCCCAGTACCTGGCGAGAGCTCAGCGAACGCAGTGCTAAGGTCTGACACAGGCCAGAGCTTCCTGGCTGGAGTTTGGACACTCGCCCTAATGTAGCCACTGTCCCTTCTCAATGGTCCACGTACGGATTATCTGCCACAAATATTTTCGTCTCAGGATGGCTGGCCAGCATGCTTCTGACTCCTCAACCCTCCCCCCGCCAACAGCTGTTAGAGGGAAGGCAGATGAATTTTAATATTAGCTTATGCCAAATATAATTAGGCGGGTTAATCTGCTGAGCGTAAAAAGAGAAAGAGATCGTGTGTGCATTCCAGGCCAAATGGTTTCTTCTTGCATTACGTGCTGAGGCTCTCCTTGGGGAGGGTCTCAGAGTCACACTGATCTGCACGGCCCTGGGTGCTGGGGACAGGGGCCCGTGAGTGGGGACACCCGTTATTTCATGGACTCCTTTGTGTTACTATTTGCATTGGACATAAGAGGAGGCGGAGCTTAAAAAGCAAACTCAGTCCATTTTGCTCCTGAGAAGGATCGCCTGCTGGTGCCTCTCAGCACCGTCCCTCCGCTGGAACTGCTTTTCCCCATCTCTCGGCCCTGCCACGCCCTCATGCGTGACCCCTGCCAAGGACCCGCTTTCTGTCTCTCCAATGCCTGCTCACCCTTCAGGTCTTCTGCTTCAGCCCTCCCCCCGTCCCCCCACCCCCAGGAAGCAGCTTCCCCGCCCTCCGGGACCTGCTCAGAGAGCCCGGACAGACCCGGCCGCACCAGACCGAGTTCTCACCATTAGCAACACGAAACAAGGTTGCAGACCTAGGATTTGAACCCAGAACGTGTAGAGACGTAAGAGCTAAAATCCCACCTGACCACTCTGTCACACCACCACCATGGACACCTGTCCCTGCCCGTCCCGCCACCGTTCTCCTGCCGTTCACAGCGTCGGGGCCTCATGGTGGGGACACCACTCTCCCATCTCGGCCCCCGTGGTTTGGGGGGCTGATCCCACTGAGGCTTCAGGGTGTCACTCGGGACCCAGGCCCGGCTTGTCTTATCTCACCCCGACGGCCACTGTGGCTGGTCCTAGATCAGCACCCAAGTTCATGGTCACACGAACGAGCTGTGCTTCTGCACCCCTCACTGGCACGAGCCCCTTTCAACTTCGAACCAGCAATGTGTTTCAAGGACATTTTCAAAACTAGGCATTCTTATCGCCAATTGGTGAAGACCGTTGTCTCTTTCCATTCTGACTTCCCGCACTTCCTCGTGTCCAGTGGCACTGAAGTGGCATCTCTGGAATCCAGCTAAGGGGAGGCTGAGTGGCAGATGTATTTATTTAGGTTTAGTGGGATATATATAGTTCACAGTTATAAAAGAATCGCGTATTCTTTTTTCTTAAACAAGGCCCCCCAGACCTGGATGAGCTTTGGGTCCGACATCCAGCTTGGCTGCTAAAGCGAGAACCAAGCTCCTGCGAGAAGTACTGGGACTTGGCAGCTCTCACCTGTGGGGGCTGAGCTCCTAGGACGTGAGCGCCCAGCACCAGGTGGGCACATTTGCCACCTTCGGGGGGAGGGGCTCGCAGAGGGCAGCAGGGGAGGTGGCGGAGAGGGACAGAGGCAGCGAGTGTGTGTGAAGACATAGTTGTAGCTCCTGCGTCCAGCCCGTCCTTGTCAGGAAAGTTCCACCCTAGGATTTCTCAATTCCATGGGCCAAGGCTTCGGCGAATTTGGGTAGCATATCCAAAAGAACCAAAAGAATCCTGAATTAACAATCCACCATGTACAGCCCCTGCTTTTCAGGAAAAACCACCACTAAAACAGTAATTTAACCAACGCAGGCCTCGCTAAGGTGGTTTCAGGCCGCTCCCGCCTGGGAATGCCCACCCTTCCGGCAGACCGGCCACACCAGCCCGGGTCTCTCCAGCATCCTGCCAGCCCCCCCCCCAACCAGCTGCATTTTACTGTAAGTAGGTTTTATTTAAGGGCCAGTTGTGGCTGAGGGGGAAGAGGAAAGGAAAAAAAAAGGGGTGGGGGGGGAGAAACCCTTCCAACAAATAGCACTCCAGCCTTTTTTCCTCATCAGAGTCTAAGGTTATGGCCACTCTACTCTGAGGTTCAAATAGGACTGAGACGAAACATCTGTTCAGGGAGCGGGGGGACATGCCGGGAGAGGGACAGAGAAGGGGGAAAAAAAAAGCCTTCTTTGGGCTAAAAATATCATGTCCCTGCCACTCTCCCCCGTCCCCGCCCAAGCTAAAACATGTGATGAAATACAACTTTTAAAATCTAACCCCGAGCTACTTGCAACTATGAAAGCCTCCTCGGTATCTGACACAAGTCAGAATTTCCACTGTTCACGCTGAGCTTTTATGAAGAACAGACTTGAGAGAACTGCTGTCACTGCTGAAACCCGGGCTTCTGGGGACTGCCGAGGAGTGGAGTCGGGCGAGTGACAGGCCCGCAGGACAGGCTCCGAAGGGAGGGAGAGGAGCCCATGGCGGGCTGGGGGGCTGCCGCTCTCCAGGGAGCCCCCCTTCCTCTCAGACCCCCGGGGACCCTCAGCCAGCCCCTCCGAAGGACCGGCTTCGCCCAGCAGTCCTGCGGGCCTCCGTGTCCCGAGGAGGAGTTGGTTCTCTCTCTCCCAACTGCTCGCTGAGCTCCGGACTCAGGGAGCCCCTGTACACTCAGCTTCTCTGCTCGCATGTCCCCAACAAAAGCCCTGATTGTCACCTGCGACCATGTCCACTTCGCAAGTGACACCACCGTTTTCTCAGTCCCTTAAGCACAAGTTCTAAGGTCTATCCAGGACCCCGTTCTCTGCCTCACCCCTCCTCAGCCCCTGCACCTCCCCACCCTCGGGCCCACCCCCGTCTCCCCGCCCCGTGGCTCCCACGCTGGGCCAACGCCACGGCCTCTCGCAGACGCCACTGCATGGCCCCGTTTTCTTTGCCTCCGTCCTCCCGCCACGTGGCCCGGCCTTCCTGGCGGCCCAGTCATCTTGCCACAATGGAGTCGGAATCCAGCACTCCCCGCCCGCACCTTTCCAAGAGCTTCTCTTTCAAAAGCCGCGTAAAACCCAAGGCTCTGGCCCCACCAAGTCCCCTACTGCCCCGTGGGCCTCCGCCTCTCTGGTCTTCCCTGGACCCCAAGTCCCTTCCACCTCGGGGTTTTGCTCGCTCCTTGGGACTGCTCTCCCTGCACATCTGCCCACGACTGGTGCCTTCCCGGAATCTGCATCTCAGCTAAAATGTCACCTCCTCAGAGAGGCCTTGTCCCAGCCAACCCTTCACAGGGTTTTACCCCTTCGCAGAACACCACTACCAGAGAGCCGCAAGCTCGCTCCCAGCTTTACCTATTCACCAGCCGCTTCTGCCACCCGAACGCCCCGACACCCTTGTCCATGGCTGAGAACCCACGGCCCACCCAGCAGGGCCCCCCACCTCTGCCCCAGCAGCAGGAGCTCAGTCCACACTCGCCAAATGGGGACATCGAGGCCTGAGTTCCGTTCTCAGTCTGTGGGTGACCTTGGACAGATTATATCCCTTGGCCTTCCAACTACAAATGAAGGGGACGAAAGGCCCCCCAGGGGTCCTCAGCTCTGCCATCTCACACCTGGGCCCGAAGGAGAGGGTCACCTGACCTCAGTGACTTCCTGGGATGTACTTCATTCTAGTGAGGACTCACTGAGCACTTCTTGCCTGGCAGGCCCTAGGCCGTGCACAGGGCATAGGAGATACTCAGAGTCTAATAGGATTAGAGGCGCTTTGAAAACAGGCCGTTTGATCTGGACAAGTAAAGGATTCTAACCGCTGGTTGGCCCCTTGTCAAGGAAAGTGGCCCCCGAAACTGCACGAATCACGGCCGCTCACATACCCTGGGCACTTTCTCGGGACCAGGGCAGGTCTCTGGGCACATGGAGATGACCTATCTTCACAGGAGCCCTGGGGAAGAGGTGCTCTGACTGTCCCCAGCAAGGAAACTAAAGCGCAGAGAGGCTGAGCGTCTAACCCAAGGTCACACAGTGAGTTGCGGGAAAGCCCAGCTGGAACCAGGATCTGACCTGCAGATTCCCAGAGAGTCAGTATAGAGGCGGGACTCTGCTGGGGCGGCAGCGCGGGACCTGCGCACACTGGGACGGGCCCCCAGGTCTCAGTCCCAACCCCACTGCCCGGCCAGCCGCTCCGGGCACAGCCACACTTGGGGCTGGGGAAGCAGAGATGCCACAGGCTCTGCCAGGCGCAACCCAGGCTGGGAGGAGGGGAGGGGAGGAAGCAGCAGGACAGGTGGCTTCAAGGGCTGCTTTGGGTTTTACGAAGTCAGCTTTCTACAGAACACGTCGCACGGACTGTACCCTGCCTGCAGTCACCCCCAAGCAAAGAGGTCGGGAGACCAGGACCAGGCACTTTGGGGACACTGCGGGGGGGTGGGGGGGAGCCGTGGGCAGAGGCCAGAGAGTGAGAGGCAGGAACGAGCCGAGAGGCTGGGCAGGCAGCACTCAGCGAGATGGGGGGGACGACCCATTTTCTCTCTGAGGGGCACAGAGCAGTAGCTATCACCTGAGCTGGGTCAGGAGGACACCCCCAGATGTGTCTGCCTCACAGGCCTGGTACCCACCATCACCTCAGTCCCCAAGCCACAGTCTGCCCCGCTGGAGTGAAGTGCGGGGCTGAGCATCCCCTGTCCTCACACCCCGGCTGGTCAGCAGGGAAGAGGTCCACTCCCCACCTCCCCACTCCAGCCCCAGGCCGGCCCCTGCCACACCCGCCAGCTCTGAGCTGGGGACTTTGGATGTTTACTTTGTTCTCCCCACAGTTCAAACACAGCCTAGCAGCCCCTGCCCTGCACCAAGCCTGGCCTTAATCTCCCGCCCGCGCGCTCCCAGCTGGCCAGTTAAGGCGGTTAAGACGCTGGATTAGGGCCGGCTTTCTCTAACAACGCGGGAGCTAAAGCCACCCTCTCCTGGGGTGGCTAAAAGACTTCTTTTTATCTTCGTGCCTCAGACAGCCTTTCTTTCCTCCCTTGAACAGCCCTCCAGCCCGCCAAGAGGCAACGAACTTGGCCAACAGGAAGACAAAGAAGAGATTCAGGATTCGGCTTGCTTTCCCTTGGCCAGTGCACAGAGGGGCGCCCCCAGCCCCCCCACCCCAGGCCAGGTGGATGCGACTCGGGGGCCAGCACTCACTGCACCTGTGCTCAGCGGCCTAGCGGCGTGGTGGCCTGCCGGCCACAGCCACGTCCCCCACCCGCGGTGGGCAGTAGGGTAGCCGCTGCAGGTCACTGGGCCCAGCCTCGCTCCTGGGCAGGCGGGCGGACGCAAACCAGAGCAGCGCTCCTGCTGCTTTACTTACTCACTGTTTTCGCTTTTTAATTCTGTCGTTAGTCTTTCATTTCACAAGGAACACATGATTACATTCTTGTCAACGTTAATTACAGTTAACACTGCGGCCCCCTGGGACCATCTTTCCACTTTTAGGCTCCTCCTCCCGTGTCCAGGATGCTGTCACCTGTCCAGGCCTCTGGCTCCACACTTGCACACGTATGTGGTGTGTACACACACACGCACGAGGAAATACAGAGTCCTGTCTGGTGCCATTGTCACGTAAGAGGTAACACGCTGTCTACAACACACTGCATCTTTCTGCAGCCTGCCCCAACTACTCTACATTTGGTGCTCCTGGGAAGCTTTTGTCTGAAAAAAGGGACTGAACAACTGGACCACCACGACCTAGTCCAGTTCCCAGGTGGGAGACTGAGGCAGGCTGGTGGCTCCCAACCCCTCCCTCGTCGGTGGCACCCCGATGGGTCTGAACGCTGTCCGTGACTGGCAAGGTGCCCAGGCTGCCTGGGAGCCTGGCATGCAGCTGAGGGGTGGGGGGGAGTCAGCCCGATGCCACCAAGCTCACTCCCTGTCCCAGACCCTGGGGCACCTCATATTTAGCCCTCATCCGTCAGCCCATGTTGGTAAGCACCAACCCCACTGCAGTCAGTCCAGCTCTGTGCCCCCACCCATCCCGCAGGGGGAGGGGCCCTGGAGCTGGCAGGGAGCCAGGTCAAAGGGCTCCTAGGCCGGTGTCCCTTCCACTTTACCACGTCTGGGCTCGTGCCCTGAACACAGACACGGGACCCAGTGACCCTCCCTGTCCGAGGAGGCTGGCCGTTTCTTCTCTGCATGTTGGGGCGGGGGTTGGGGGGAGGACAACTCATCTGAGGTCAGCTCCATGATTTCGGGCTGAGCCTCAGGGACAGAGGAGGGCCTCATTTTGGACCTGGCCCCAGGACTCCATAGAGGCTGGACAGCTGGAGAGAGAGGTGGAGAGATGAAAGCCGGGTGGCGGGATGGGCAGTGGACGATGGCTGGATGGCAGAGGATAGACTGTGGGCGCTGGGTGCTGGGGAAGGGCTGGCTGATGGCTGGGTGAGTGCTGGAGGGCGGGTCACGGCTCAGTCTGGGTGAGTGGGCAGGTGAGTGATAGGATGACGTTGGACAGATAGATGAGTGGACAGGTGGGCGGACCGACAGGACAGTAAACGCATGATGGAGAAACGGGTGAACAAGAGAAGGAACTCGCCAGCAGGCTGCCCTGGGAAAGAGCAGATGAATGGACAAACGGGGTGAGTGCTGGGTCCCAGGTAACCCACGTCTGGGAGGCATCAGCTCAGCCCCCAGGGCTCCATCCTGCAGAACTTTACCTGACTCCCCGGATATTCCCGGGGCCCCAAGTCCTGGCATCTGTCCGCAGAGTCAAGGGTGACCACCGCAGGGGGCCGGGGGGACGCTCGCCTGCAGCCACCAGCTCCGCAGGCAAACACGTTCAAAGCGAACACCCCACCGCCTGGACAGAGCTGTCTGCCTGTGGACTCCTCCCCCTTCGTTGGGGACCTGCTCACATGTGAGCAAACCTGACAGATACCTGGCGCCCCTGCCCGCCTCCTGTGCAACTGAGCGACTCTCCTAAAACAGCGCTTCTCAAAGGGCAGTGTGCCCGCGCATCACCTGGAGGCCCAAGAAAGGGAGACTGGACTCCGCGGCCTGAGGGTCGACCTTTATAACAACTCTCAGGCCGGGCGTGGCCACGGTCCTCAGCTGGCCCAGGCGCCCTTCCAGAACCTGCTGGGGCTGGCTGCTCTCCTGTCAAGGAACCCCAAGACCAAGATTCCCCCCGGAGACCCCTGGGCCCCAGCCCTCCCGCCAGCTGCCTGCCCCTCCCAAGCAGAGGGGGCCGCGCTGCTCTCAGGCAGACCCCGCTCAGGGGTCCCCTCCTCTGAGCCCGAGCAGAAAGTGGGAATGCCGTCCTGCTCAGCAAACACGGGCAGGGGCCGTCCCTCCCGTGCACCACCTGAGGAAGCCACGCAGGCAAAGGCCCTCGCCCCCTCCACAGACATGGAGAGAAGGGTTCAGAAAGGTCCCCGTCTGGCCCAGAGCCCAGTGAGCCTGCCAGCGGCAGCCGGCTCTCTCCCCCAGCGCCCTAATTCTTCCTTCAACACGGCGCGCCCCCTTGAAGATGGGAACATGGCAGCTAAGCGGAGGGAGGCGTTGGGGGTCTGAGTGCACCCACTCTCATGTGCTCAGGGTGAGTGAGTGAAGGGAGAGCTGGGAAACATCACGGCTACCTGAGGGAGTGCTGACTTCATGCCCCAGCCTGTGTGAGGGGCCCCGCGACCACCTCCCAACGGAGGAGCAGAGGACAAAGGACCTGCCCAAGTCCTACAGCTGACAAAGAGCAGGACCGGGATGTGAACCCAGGTGGCCGGGCTCCACTCCGGGCCTGGGCTGTGGAAGCCAGACTTCCCTCCTGCCCCTCAGCCCCACCCAGCCCCACCCAGAGTCCTATCCTCCGCTTGGCCTGCAGATTTCCTGCAGACCACGCGGGGCATGTGGTAGACTAGATGGCCCCTTGCCCACCCCATGGCCTTCTGGGAAAACAGCAATGGACTCCAGTACCTTCCAGTCGAAAATCTTCCTCTTCCTCCTCACTGAGTGTTTCTTGGAAAACCTCGCCCACGAGCTCCTAGAGGAGGAAGACAAGACAGGGACATTAAGGTCATACTGGGGTCAGCTAGGCGCCTGGCTCTGGGGCAGAAAAGGTGGTGGTGTGAACCTGTGCCTGGCTGGCCGCCAGGAAGCAGGGCCCCTGTTCCGATGGTGCCGATGGGAGTTTAGGCCAACTGAGGTGGAACCTGTCAGCCTAGAAAAGTCACTGTCACACTGCTCCGTGGGAAGTATGCTTTCTCAGCCAACGGCCCACCGCGAAGCACCACACTGCTCCTCCAGACACAGGGTTCCGCCCTCCGCCCCAGGAAAAGACGAAGACGGGATCAGAGAACAGCCCTCAGCCATCCCTCGGAGCGGACCCACGAGCCAGCAGAGCATCCCAGATGGGCCGTCGGGGTGGTTTCCAGAGAGGCTGGGGGGCTCTGGGGTGGGCTCCGCCATCTCTGTGCTCTGGCTTCAATCGCACCTCCCACGTCCCCCCAACATGCCCACCTCCGGTAACTGGCCCGATCTCTGCACATGCCCTGCCTGGTCCTTTCCTTCCTGTGAGCGAAAGGTGTCTGATATCTCATCCCAGAGGGCAGGACTGCTCGCCCCACCTCCCCCCACCTCCCGCCTGCTCAGTTGTCACATCAGGCTGGCGGATGGAGCCTGGTTGGTCTCCAGGCTGGGAAAGTTCTGGGGTGTCCACCAGGGTCCCCTCTGTCTGACCCCAGCCCGGCAGGGCAACTCCAGACAAGAGGCTAAGACTTGTTGAACCGTCTTCTGTATGTATTGGTTTTCTGCCAAGCAGAGTTCTGTGATCAAAAAAGATTATTTTAAACAAAGTTAAACAAGGTCCCTCCCTGCAGGGCTTACTATGGCAACGGACACTGAGCACCCAAATAACATGGCAGCTCAGGCCACCTTCCTGGAACCTCGTTAGACAGGAGTTTTGTGTCTCAGACGCACGACATGGGGTTCATCTTCCGAGGAACCCACTTTGAGAAATGCTCCCCTTTGGGGGAGTAGCAATGGGTTTCGGGGGGATCACACTGCTTTCTCTCTCCTGATGCCCACAGTTCTCTCTCCTGAGGCGGCAGCGCTTCTCAAACTGCAAAAATGAAAAGTGATAAAAAAGCCCCAACTCAGCAGCTGTCACCAACTTCCCTTTTGGAAAAAAAAAAAAAAAAAGGAAAAGAACCAAAAAAGTGAAAAGGAAAAGGAAAAGCGCCCTCTCCTTGAAAAATCAGGAGGAAAAAAAAAAAAAATCCTGCACCTCAGATGCTTCAAAGAAAAACCAGCGCTCGTCTCGATGAACAACAAAATCAAACTGAACATTTTTCAAGGCTTTGTAGTGGCTCTCATCAACCGGACACAGCTGGGGGCCGGCTCTCCCGTCTTGTTTTGTTTTAAAGATAAAGAGCTCACGTTTTACGGGTCAGGGCTGGTCTTCTCTGCTCTCTTTCTTCTTTCGAGTCACTCTGGGGCGCCACCCTTGCTCTTTCTCAGGGCGGTTAAAAGGTGGTCACTCCGACTCCCTCTGCCCCACTGACTTCAAAAGCAGGCCACCTGGTTCCTGAGCCAGGATGGCTGTTCTCCCCTCCTCTGCCCACTGTCAGAGTCGCCGAACACTCCCTGGGCTTGTAAACCGGCAGTTTGTGCTAACAGAGCCGGAGATGACAGAGAGCCAGGGACGGCAGCAGGAGAAGAAGGCGCTCAGGCGGTGTCCCTAGACGGCTGGGGCACCCCGGCAGCCAATTAAAGCCGGTCTTTCCTGCCAGAGGAAGGCGGAGGCCGCCTCCCCTGAAAGACAGGCAGACAGTCCTTGCTCCCAGGAGCCGGTGACTGTCTTCAAGGGAACCACAGACCGCTGCATGCTGAGGTAGGCTGGAGGGCGGGCGGGGCAGGGCGCTGACCTCTGCCACCGCCCTGACCGCCCCCGGCGACGTCAGCTGCTGGCAGGACCTCTGAGAGGAAGACTTTGGAGCCTTCATGCCTTTCTACCAAGACACATGGAGGAGTTGAGAGACTCCAGACGTCACCAGCAACAAAGCAGCCATGTGGGACCCTGCAATGCACCCACAGTCATCGCTCTGATGGCGGCTTCCGTGCCCCCTGCGAAGACTGTCTGCTGGGAGGACCAGGCTCTGGAATATGCCACAGCAGAGTCCTGGCCAGCGCCGGCGTGGGCCCTTCCTGCCAGGCCACGCTCTGCCCCGTGTTGCGCTTCGAAAGCGCCTCCGCACGTGGTCTCAGACACACTGCAGACACTCAAGGACGAGCCGGACGGCCCAGGGCCCGTGCAGGGCAGGATCTGTGGTCCTCAAGCGTTGACTCGCTGGGCCAGGGGCGACGTGGGATCTTGAGCCAGACCCAGGATCATGTCCTGCCTCCATGGCCCCTCTCGCCCCAGACTGGGGCCAGCCCCCACCTTCTCGGAACCTAAGTCTGCTTATATATTAAATGGGCACAGTGATCAACCACAACATCAATAATGTGACAGCTGACACTTCCTGTGCATTTCTCGGGTGCCAGACACCGCGCCAGCCACCCTATCATGTTAAGTCCTTTAATCATCCCAACGGCCCTGCTCTTCCCATATCCCAAGGAATAAACGCTCATAAAAATGATTTGCAAATTGTAAAGGGACAGGCGTAATTGTTATTAGGTTTGTTCCTACAAACAAAGTGCCCTCCACCCTCAAGGGCCATACGAGACAGGAAGATGATGTTGATGACAGCCACTCACATCACTCACCAAGTGCTCGGGGACCCTCCCCAGAACCTCCACAGCAAGGGTCCCCCACCAGCCCGGTGCTGAGGTGGGGAGGAGGCCCCAGGAGGCCAGCTGACTGGCTCTGGCTCCCCAGCCGGTGAGGGGCGCAGCCCCAATTCACGCCAGCTCCAAAGTCCCTGCTGAGCTGGCAGAGTGCAATCAGGGCTCCTGTGGGCACAGGGGCAGAGGTGGCTAAGAGCCCTGGCACTCGCTAGGGACCAGGGATCACACTTCAGCCAGGCCAGCGGCTCTTATGGGTCAGTGGCCAAGTCGTCTCGTCTGTCCAGAGGGTCTCAAGGGTCCCTACAGCCCTTCTGCACTAGGTGTGGGGCTTGGCAGAGCCCGGCAGGAAGGCACTCAGGCCCTTGACAGCAAGGAGCTGCACAGGGAGCTGCCCGTGCAGGGGGTACAGTGGGCGCAGGGTATGGAACCGGAGCTGCTGAGACCACAGTTCGAATCCCAGCTCTGCTTCGCTCCGGCCGGGCCACCTGGGTGGAGGGACTTCTCTCCAACACGTGCACAGACAGACAGCAGACAAGGTCTCGGGTGCGTGCGAGGGTTAAGTAAGCCACCGGAGGTCAAGTGCTTAGCATTGTGCCCAAGAGGACAGTGTTACTGCTTATGATGTCCCCTCTTGCTGTCAGACGGCCACCAGACCATTGCTGGGAGGCGCTGAGAGACTCGCCAGACCCAAGGTGCCCCACAGACACCTGGACACACGCGCCCAGCCCGGCATGCAGCTGTCAGCGCTCTGCACTTCATCCTCACAGTGACCCTTGGAGACAGCACCGTTCCTGTCCCCACTTTACAGATGAGAAAACTCAGGCACCGCGGTGAAGGACCGGTTCAAGATCGCCTGGCCGGTGTCAGAGTCAGGACTACAGGCACCCTTCACCACTGCCCTGTAGGAAGCCATCCCTTTACCCACTGCCCCTCCCTCCCGGGTCCCAGGCCCCCTCTCCTCTGGCTTCCAGGCCTCAGGCTCTGCTCCAAGTTCTCATCAAAGGCCTCTTGGTTCCTCAGATCCCCTGCCTCACCCAGCCTGAGGCCCCGCTGCCCCCCACCCAGGGGTCGGGCTCGGTGGCCTCCTTCCCGCATCCCCGCACCAGCCTCCTCCGCCCCACACAGGCCCCAGGCAGAGAGGCCCGCTCCCCTGGGCGCCGCCCGTGCAGCCGGCACCAGCCCAGAGCCCAGAACTGCAGGCACAATGCCTTATACGGCCTCTGAGACGGGAAACCACATCAAAGCAGGGCCTTGGGAGTGGGCCGGAGTTCAGTCAGGGTTTTTCCTCTTTGTCTTTGCGACTTCAGGCTCCTGAGCTTAGTATCTTCCCCGCCGCCTGCCCCAGTGGCTCTCTGTCAATCCTTCTGGGCTCTAAGGGCTGACAGACATCGGGGCCATGGTTTCAAAGGAAAGTCCTGGCACACACGGAACCCGTGCAACTCTGAGGTCCCTGGAACACACAGGGCTGGCACTGGCCACCAGGGGACGTGAAGGCTGGGAGGTAAAAACCCGGCCACCCTGAAGCCCTTCCATCCGAGCAGTCTGCCCTGGAGCTGCCCCAGAAGTTCCTGGAGAGCTCTCTCTTCCCAGCATGCCATGCAGAGCAGCCCGGCCCGGGTCCTGGGGATTCCGTGCCCTGCTGAGAGCAAGCCTATGCTGTCCCAGGGCAGGGATCCTGCATTCCCAGAACCCGCTGGACCTGAGGGACAGCGGACGCCTCACTGAGCCCCACTGGCCCCCATTTTGCTCTTCTGTAAAAGGGGGATTTAGTGTCAGAGACAGAATACCAAGGGCTGGGTCAGATGCAAAGGTGGGGACAGCAAGTCTGGTCCTCTGTCACCCCCCGCGGGCCCTACTTCATATGTGCTTGGAACATTCTTGCATTTATTTATACCTGCGAGAGCCTGGTGGGCCGAGGCCTCGGTGTCCACCCTGGGCCCACACCCCCACGTGAGCAGTAGGGAGGCACGTCCGAGCTCAATGATGTTGAGGGCCACACTGTCCCTAGGAGCCACAGGTCAGAAGCAGGCAGAACGCCGGAGGAGACTGCCGGGTCTGCACAGCAGAATGCATCGCGGTGGTTCGAAAGAACCAGCAAGATGCCACGTGCAAGACGGGGTGTGTGTGATGCTGCGTGCACATCCAAGAAAACATCACACACACCCGGCACCACGAGATCACCCCCGTGTGCACGGCAGCCATGGTCACCCCAGGGGCAGGGGGGAGAAGGCAGGTGACAGGAATGGGGTGATGAGGAGACAGATGACAGTCGGCTTTATCAGAACTGTTCTGATTTTTTTTTAATCTCTGCTCCGCACAGTTAGGTACATACACTGCCAAACTCTCCCACAATCCTGCGGGCTGGTGCTTTTCCCCAAGGACACTGCGGCTGAGAGAAGGTGGGGACTCTCCTGAGCCCTCTGCTTTCTACGATGTGACCTCATAGGAATGATTCCGCCTCTTTGTGCCTCAGTTTCCTCACCTGGGCGTGGAAACAGCACCGTGGTGGGGCTGCGTGGAGGAGAATGAGAGCTGGCGTGGGCGCTCCACACACTGGCAGGCGGCCCGCGTGTCACAGACGGAGCCGCTACTGCTCCTCCCTGGCCCATCTCTCACTCTCCCTCCCCACGACCCCCCCCCTTCTTTCCCTCTGTGGGCCGGGATGCCATGTCCCTGGTCCTAGGTGGGCCGAGCAGAGCCTCCACCTCCCGGTGAGGCCTCAAGAGACACCTCTAGCCAGCACCATCTGCACTGAGCTGCCCTCCAGCCTGGCCACTGGTCCACCGTGCCTCCGCCTGCCACACCGCTGACCCCGCTGGCCCGACACGGTGCACCACGGACCCACCCCACCGCTGGCTGACCCGTCACACAGCGAGTGCTGATAACATGACAGGCCACAGGGGCTGCCACAGGCCTCAGATCAGGGAGCAGCTGGGACAGCCTCTGCCAGCAGCTCCTGGCCCAGGGACAGGTCCCAGGTCTGCTGCCAGGGTCCAGCGCGTGTGCCCTGCTGAGCAGAGTGGCTGTGAGCCAGGCTGCTTATGACAGACAGCGCTGTCATCTGTTGACCAAAGAACGGTGTCCCCACTGACCACGGGCCGCTGCACTGTGGGGAAAGGGTGTGCACCGCTGCCCAGGACACTGGCCAGCCCCTCTGGGGGCTCCACGCGGCCTGAAGCCCGGGGAAGCGTGATATTTCTCAGCCTCCAGAGTGAGAGGTTTGGCTCCGTGCTTCCTCTCACTAATGAGGTGGAACAAGACCCTCTCGTTCCCGCATCCTGGGGGCCCCCACGTTCCTGAGAGGCCTCGCACGCAGGAGTCGGCTAGAAGGGTCTCCGGGGTGAGGTCTGCGACTTTCCAGTGCGAGGGGAGATTTCTGATTCCTGCTGGAGGGGGAGGCAGGGGCAACCGCTTCTCCGCCCCAGGCCGCGCAGCCCCTCCCCACAGCAGCCCGTGCACACGGACGAGAGGAGCCCCCCCCCCACCCCCG
>PVJI01016140.1:0-39047 GCA_004026765.1 Micronycteris hirsuta
CATGGCTAGTGTGCCCTCACTTTTTAAGAATTTCCTGAAATTACCCCTGACATTCTCGTCCTTGAACAGCCAGCACTCTGAGCTACAGAGATCTTGGCACTTGTATCATCGATCACCCGAGGTTGCCACTGAAGGTTTAGGCATGTGTTTCCCACCATGGGTCTGAGGAGCTGTGCAGAGTGTTAGGGGAAGCAGGCCAAGGAGGCTTGTCTGTAAGATTCATTGGTAGAGCACTGTTTTACTTAGATGATATTTATTTGAGATGGTTTTAGCAAAGCCTATAGAGATTATTGGAAAAACTCAAAGCATGAGAGAATCCTAAACACCACTTAGCATCACCATTGTGCTCTTTCCACTGTAGAGTGAGCTCTTGGAACAGACTGTGTCTGTCATCCGTGTGTCTCCTGAACACCACATGGTGTCTCTGGCAAATAGACCGTATGTCTGGGACATAGTAAGATCTTAATAAGTATTAAGTTAATAGGGAGTTCTAGATACTCTTCATGTACCATATTAAATTGCTTTTAAAATGTAATTTTTGTGGTATCTTTTTAAAATACATTTTTTACTTGCAAATGAAGTATCTGTTCCTTGATATTTGATTAACATGTGTAAACTCAGAGGGAATTAAACCCAACTGTTGCCATCTATAGGTAGTATTCGCTGAGTTTTTCATGTAACATTCCATTCACTCATGCAGATTTAGGGAAAGGAACCTCTTTGGCCAGTGTTTTTCTGATGGAGAAATAAGTCAGAAATATTAAAAGCCTGCTGTGTCCATTTTGGGCTGCATTTTTTTCCTAAGAGCTGCAACACCTCACACATACCTAAATTGCCTTTCTGAAAAAGAGGACCACAAGTATATCGTCAGTAAAATGGTCTGTGTTGATTAATTCGTCTTTGGGGTGCAGTCAACTCATCAGATGATGGAGATGCTGCAAGTGTTTCTTGCGACCTGGTTTGCTATGCGGGCTTTATTGGTTTTCCAGCAGCGGCTCTGACACAAATTGTCAGCTTTTGTGGGTTTTACACTTGATCTTAGCCAAAAGGCCGAGAAGCGATAGCTTTTGTGAGTTTTAAACCTAGTGAAATACATCCTCAAGAAACTCCCTTCCCTATTTTAGTAGCTGTATGATTTGAAAGAAAAGAACCAATGTACACAATACAGGATAGTTCAGGACTGAGATAATGGCGGATGACGACGACGTGTTTATTTTGTTCTTGCACGTGGTGTCATTAACTGCACAATGGGGCACGGATGCCACCCCGGAGGCTGGTATTAATCTTTGTGCCAGGCCTGAAGAAACCACGCATGCATGCATTGGCGTAAGTGCTGCTGTCCATCTTGTTGATCATTAAGATTTTGAGGCCCATATAAGGTAATGTAAGGCTGCTGGACTTTAAAAAAAAATGCAGAGTTAGTAAATGTAAGAGATGTTCATTTTCTTGCAGTATGGACAACTAAGAGTGCAAAGTCACACAAGAGACAGAAGTCCTGTCCCTGTTGCTTAATTTATATACATTATCTAATTTAATTATAACCCTGGGGGAGTGGAAATATTGTTAATCTCATTATGCCAATGAGAGACTTTAAAAGGGTTGTTGGTATTTGATCCCAAGTTTACCTGAATCCAAAGACATATCCTTGATTATTACTTTATAGAGTCTCCTATTGAAGCATACTTAATTTTTGCTCTAAATTAAACCTACATGCAAAAAAATCATGTAAAATATTCCACAGTAAATGAATGTTGACAAAAATCTATGTTCAAAAATATCCAATCCTTTCATTTATTTCTACCTTTTTATTTCTGAAATGGTGATAGAGTCTGGATCTGTATATTGCCAGGAACTTGGGTAAGATGAGAGATTACATTTTTGGATAGAATCACTTGTAGGAATTTTCCAGATGATTCACACAGAATTAACTTAATCTTTTGGAAAACATTTTAGGGACCACAAGTACACACTGTACCCAGGATATAGTGTGCTTACTGCCGTGTGGTTTGAGATTTTTCTTTTGGCATGCATAATCTAGATCTAAAGACCTAGACAGAAATGGCTGGTTTTAGCACTTCTACTATAAAACAAATACTTTTCTATAAGAGAATATCCTCATTCATATTAAACATACTTGTATCTCTGCCAAAGACATAATGCTATTGGGATCTCACCTGGTGGTAACAGGAAATGATCCTCCCTCTTGGGTGTCTTTGGAGAGTATAGATGTTAACTCTTTAGTAAAATACTTATTTTGTATTTTAAAAGTCTATAAAATGTTTGAGCCATTTTGTAGACCAAAGTTAACTATCTTCCCATCCAGACTATAATCTCTCATATAACTAGTAGGTATTCTCTCTCTTTCTGTTTCCAAGCAGTTTGGAATTATGGCTCAGATTCTATAAAAACTGAATTTTGTGATTAGTTTCTCACAAACCTCAGTATTTTGACAAATATTCCACATTTTCCTGTAATCAGGATAGTTATTTTAAAAAGTCACAATGTACTTAATTCCAAACTCCAGGCAGAAAAGTAGACATTAGGATGAGTTTTCAGACAAATAAAGAAATACATTTTTCTAAAAAAAGCATGAAGTCATTAATTAAATGTTCCATCTTTTGTGGCTTCTCCAATGTCCATTTTTTAAAAGATAGAAGTAATTAAAAAGGAAAAGATATGACTGTCGATTCAAGGCCAGAAGACATACATAGCTTAAATTGCCTGGATATATGTTCATAGATTGCAAATGAGCATTACTTACAACTTAAACCCTCGAATATGAGATCTCAGGCACAGAGTGAGTTCTTTATAGATACAATGTGATTCTTATTGCCTACCAGCTGTGTTCTGTTTTAGAAGATGACCTTCCCTATCAGTTTTATATGTGACTCATAAAATGCCCAGCCCTGGAGAATAGTTATCATGACAGGTAGTGTGCTTTCTTGATTATGTGGTGGGGTCCTGTTCCCACCTCTGTTTCTGAAGGATATTAAAGGTAAGATTAAAAATGCTCCAGTTGTTCTGCTTTGCTGATTGGAACAGTGAAGGAGACAGAACGGATCCTGGCTGGGGGCTCAGTGTTCCTGGGTTACTCAGCAGCACCTGTTGGCCGGCAGCTGTTAGGGATCACTGCAGGTTTCTCTGTGAGGAACAGTGTGGCAACAATAATAAATCAGATTTCAACTGGTTACTGAAGGGGTTTGTTTACAAAATCTAAGTCTCCTTATAGTAAAAAATGTTCATTCTAAGTGGTGAACCGGAACAAGCCTGCATATATCTTGGGACCCACTTATATTTTCTGAATCTGGGCAATGAGCACACATTCTCCGAAGCCAGGGTAGTTTTCTGCCAGAAATACAGCGACACTGAAAGTCTCCCTTTTCAGGTCTGAACAGAGCAGAAGGGTACTATGTTTTCTTAAATATTTTTGCCTCCGGTTCAGGTAAAATGGAAGATACAGCTCTGATAATTAGAATTGCGTATGGCAAATGCTCACATACATAGTAGCCTTGAAGCAATCAATTTTCACTAATCTACAGAATTTCTTCCTCAAGGGAGCAGGGGTTTAAAAACATGAATGATCTACTTAAATTCAATGTATGATTCTCCTATTTTTTAGAGAATAATGTGACTCTAAGGTCATAATGTGGGATTAACTCCTCTCTTCCTGACATGGCATTTCACATTAAGGCAAATTAGGGAGAAACATTCATGGGTAAATAGGGAGGAGAACAATGTGGGTTTTTTTACTTTATAATTTTTCATAAAAATACATACTTTATACAATACATCATTCCCGATTCTCTAAATATGTGTTTTCCCTCAAGTACAATCTCAAAAATCCAGAATGTTTTGGGGGAGTTCTGCCAGGAAGGTGAATGGTATAGAGCTAAAGCAAGAATTTTGACTTTTTATATAATATTTTATTTTCTATACCTATACCTTTACCTGTGCATATATATATCCAAATAAATTGAAATGTTCATTTTTCATACTCCAATTTTGTTCATGAGGAAAGCAGGTTTATTCTTTTTAAATAAATTTATTAGGGTGACATTGGTTAATAAAATTATGTAGGTTTTGAGTATATGATTCTGTAACACATCATCTGTATATTGCATTGCTTGCTCACCACCCAAAGTCACATCTTCCTTTACTATATATTTTGATTCTTTATTGCCTCCTTCCCATCCCCCTTTCCCTCGGGTAACTACTGTCCTGTCTGTGTCTTTGAGTCTTTGTTTGTTTGTCATTTGTTGCTTTAAGTTTTATATCACACATGTGAGTAAAATCATATGGTTCTTGACTTTTTCCATCTGACTTATTTTGCCCAGCATGATATTCTCATGACCCATTTATAATGTCACAAATGACATTGTTTTATCTTTTTTCTAGCCAAATAGTGTTCCATTGTATATCTGTGCCACATCATTTTTATCTGATTACCTATTGAAGGATACTTTGGCTTTTTCCATGTCTTGGCCCCCATGAATAATTCTGCAATAAACATAAGGGTACCTATATTTTTATGAATAAATATTTTCAAAATATTGGGGTGAATACCCAGAAGAAGAGTTGTTGGGTCATACAGTTAAGGTCCTGAACAGACACTTCTCTCAAGGACACATACAAATGTCCAACAGATTCATGAAAAATGCTCAGTTTCACTAGCTATTGGGGAAATGCAAACCAAAACTACAATGAGAAACCACCTCACACCTGTTAGAATTATTATTATCAACAAGACAAGTAATAACAAGTGTCAGGGTAGTTGTGTGTGGGGCGGGGGAAGCCTTCATTTACTGCTGGCGGGAATGTAAAGTGGAATAATCACTATGGAAAACAGTACAGAAGCTCCTCAAAAAATAAAAAAATAGAGTTATCATGTGGCACAGGTTTATTCTTAGTCCTATTTATGTGGAGAATAGCCCACCCTGCTTGCAAACCCACTCACTGTCTTACGCCCTCCTTCTCTTTCTTCTGGTCCTTCACTAACAGAGCCTTAAGCTACTGAGGCACAGGGGACCACTTTCTGAAGGGTAACTGAAATTAACCACATGCATCACTGGTAATGGAGATAGGGAATGCTACACAGCTCTTCATGTGGAGGAAAGAGATCTGGTGGTTCTATTTGGAAACATTGAGCTCAACCCCTTCCCTTTTATGAAATCACTGTGACTTGTCCTTTATGTCTTTTTCCAACCTTCATATAATAAGGTTATTCTCTACCTCTGGGCGAGGGGCTGTTCCTACTCTTTGCCCAGGTGACTTGTCTGTCACTGAGTCTTCAATCATCAAAGTTAGCAGTAGTGTGCTTGGCAACAAGACCAAGCAAAGAAAAGACCCGTACAGAGAGTACTCTTCAAAACCTCCTATTCTGAGAGCACCTGTTTCTCCAAGTGCTGTTTACTTCAGGACTTTCAGAGTCAGCAGGAAGGCTTTTCAACAAATCTGGTTTCTTTTTGAAACTATTTTCAGTAGTTTTGTTACATGTGCCTGGTAATTCACTTTAAGTGGTACAAGGATGGAGATAATGGATAGATAGAATTCTCAACGCTCTAAGGCTCTTTTATCATCCCGTTTTTTTTTTTTTCATAAATTTTATCTGCTAACATAGAAAAATTGTGTAAACAAGAATAGGTTTAACATTGATACAGAAAATTTGTTAAAGGGGCAAAGGCAGCAGTGGGAACCTCTAATGTTGCTTATATTCTACACCCTTTTGCTCCTTCATATCGAGGACTCAACTGGAAACTCTCAGGATTAATTTTAGTCATTTCATGCAATTTCATACTGTACCTTGTCTTTCTGCAAAGCAAAGATAACACTGTAGTTCAAAACCTGACCATCCACAACCCTTAGGGGATATATTTTTAAATTATTTCTCAGCAGGAACATTTAAAATTTCTTAAGCTATATTTTGCACTCAGTTGCATTCTTAAACATAGAATATAGATAAAAAATCTACTTATTATTATAAATCATCTGTCATTATTCTAGCTGCAGTTCTGATTTGAATACAATGATACAATTTAATGTTAATTTATTTAGAACTATTTATCGCTGTCTGCAAATAACCTCAGACTCCTACACCATAACTCACTTTGTTTCTTCAAAACCCCTGCAGTTTGTAATTAAAAATACAATAATTATATATACAATAAGGATTGTCATGGATAAAATGCACAGTTATTTTTAATATAAAGAAGACTTTTTGTTTGTTTTCAGAATACTTTTTTGACTATTCACTGCAAATAACCAGTTATCATTTTTACATCTCTCAAAATCCTTGCAGTTTTATTAGAGTTAGTGGGCTTTTGTCCTAGAGGAAAGATGCTATTGCAAGTTCTGCTTGTTCGCTGGAGAATGAGGGTACACGGTGTTGTTTTGGTTGATCAAGGTGATGGTTCATAAAGAATAACTAAATGCTCCACTGACAAAGAAGTTAGTCATGCATTTTAGCTTATGAAAGGAATTAAAAGGCAATGAAAAGAAAATCACTTTCAAACCTGCTATGGGCAGCCCTCACTAATTATGTTTTTGCCTATGGAATATAGATTTTGGAGGCTGTATTAAGAATCAGTGACACATGCATTATTTATATATAATAAAATATAAAATATTTACCATAAATAGGAAAGTGTGGTAATCCTTCCTGTTTAACATAATCATATTACACTCATTTTAAAATTTAAATATCCACAAAGTATTTTATTTTCACAAAGAGAGGTTCTAAAACTCATAAAACCAGAAAGATTAATAATAATGCTCATATCAAAATTAGATTAAAAATGCAGGTTATGGCACTGCTCTGGCATTAAAGAAGTTACAAAGATACATACTTAGAATACCACCAAGTATCCCAATGTTGCCAAAAAGATCTTTCTCTGATTTTAGCAAAGAGAAACCACACACATTTTACTCTCTAACTACTGACATGATTTAACTTTGGTACATGGTATTACTATTCCTCCTGCTGGGGCAAGGTCTGGTTTTACTCAAGGCCTTTTTCCCAACTCTTCCGGAAATAAAACATCATATTTCCAACCTTCAATTTAAAATGTTATTCTCATAAATATAGGTACCACATTGGTTAATTCTCATATATCCATTCCAATTTTAGGCTAAGCAAAAACATACATTTAGAGTCACACTAATGTTATTAAAGCAAAAGACAACCCGACTTGAGATCAAGAGAAATTGTAAACTTCCAAGCAGTGTTTTAAACGGAAAACATTGATTTTGACATATTTTATTCAAATACCCATCTGATTACACATGGCCCAAGAACATTCAAATAATAAACTCAAAAGAAACAGATGTGAAAGTATGGCCTTCAAACATCATAGCCAATGGTGCCCTGCTTACGTGTGATCTCACCAGCAACAAAACCATATTCACACCCCAGCGGCCACCAAATCCTTTGGCAGAGCTTCCTTAACTGTGAGCTGTTTGAGGGACCAGTTTGAGCACTATTGACTATTTTTTTCAAGCTCTGAATAGCTGCAGAAATCTTAGAAAACATTGGAGGAATTAGTTTGACCTTGGCAGTGTCAACAAGTGGCCAGTCCAAGATCTGAGTAAGTAACGGAGGGTTTACTAGCACCGCAGCCTTTTCTGTGAGATTACGCCCAGATTGGGCCGTGGCTCTAGGATGGGAAGTCTGGGGTCTGGAATGGCCAGCTGAATGTCACCACACACTCATTTTTAAATACCAGCAAATCCCCATCCCTTTTTGAAGTACTATCTATAGCCATTAGGCTATGATATGAAATCCCCATTTAAAAAATGTTTATTAAAATTCCTTGCAATTACAGTTGACATTTAACATTACATTAGTTTCAGGTATACAGCATAGTGGTCAGACATTTATATAATTTATCAAGTGATCCCTCCCATAAGCCTAGTACTTTCCTGATACCATAGATAGTTATTACAATATTATTGACTATATTCCCTATGGTATAATTTACATTTTAAAGATAAAGCAAATATGGCCAAGTGTCACTAGTCTTTTAACTTTTCTGTATGATTTATATTCTTAGTGAAATTTTATGAATAAGTAGCATAATGTTATAGCAAATGAGTAGGTAACAATGAAGATGGTCAGGGAAGACCCAACACAAGACTACAGTGTAGCCTGCTGTAGGAGCTGAAAGAACGCTGGTGCGATTGGAGCGCAGACGGTATGGATTAGAGCGCAGGTGGCAAACACAAGGCCCACGGGCTGAATCCAGCCCTCCACCTTGTTTTATCCAGCCCAGCACCTTGTTTCTACCCGGTGGCAGTGCCAAGCTCCTTGCCCCTAGTGAAGGAGTAGTTACATTTATACAGTCCTGAAATTGCATTTGGCCCTTTGAAGGCAACCGCGAGGCTGATGTGGCCCCTGGTGAAAATGAGTTTGACACCCCTGGGTTAGAGACCCATTCTATTTCATGTTCATATTCTAGAAACGTAAGTCAGAGAGGTGTGCAGGGGTCACAATATCTGTGACGGGCTTTGTAGGCAGGAGAGAAATTTGTATTTCATCGTAAGTGGATTTTAGATAGAGATGTGGCATGCTTCTGATTTATATTTTAGAAAGGTTTTTTTGGCTGCCATATGGAGAATTTATTGCTAGGATGTAAGACCTGAAGCAGGAAGATGAGCTCAGAGGCTATAGAAACCCAGGTGCGATGGTGGGTTGGAGAGGATAGATTTCATGGGTATGAGAAAAAGCAGAGATGTATGATGTATTTTGGAAGATGAAATCAGTAGTACCTACTGATTGTTTGGAAGTGGTGAGGGTTAGAGGAGAAGAATTTAGTTAAGAAAGTTAGGGAAGGAGAATCAAAGGTAGATCTTAGATTTTGTTCTTAACCAATTATGTAGATGATGATGTCATTGAATTTTATGGAATAGATTGGAAGGAGAACGAGAGTTTTAGGGAGGGAAGGGCAGGAAGTAAAGAGGTTTTAGCCATGTTGAATTTGAGACACCTTCAACATCTAAGTAGAGCTATAGACTTGTACTTAGATATCTAACTGTGGTGTTTTAGGAAGATCTATCTTGATGAGAGAGGTTTGGAAGTCTTTGGCATGAAAATGGTTTGAAAGGCATAGGATTGAGATAAAGAAATGATGTCTCCAAGGAAAATTGAACAGAGAAAAGGAGATTCTCTTACCAAACCCTGGGACACTCCCACATTTAGTTATTAGCCTCCAGTATTTAAAACAAGAATTGTAAAATCTAACTAATAGAGCTGATAATATAATAATAAAAAAGTAAGGATGTAAGGACTATGAAATGATTCAATATTGTACTGGGCATGAGTATATCAGGTATTATGTTCTGTCAGAGAATTATCAAGCCTTAATAGTTGGAAATACAACTCAGTAATCTATTCAAATAAGAAATTGAATAGAATTTGCACAAAGTCACCAACTAACATTTTTCAAAATAACTGAGAACGCTATTGTCTGAAATTGAATTCAATATACATCCTTTATCAGTAAAAAATGTAAGCATAGTAACTGAAGAATACAAACTGAAGAATTAAAAAAATGCAGGCAATCTTATTAGGAGGTACCAACCAGAGCACAGATGTTAAGGAGAAGTTATCTTAATTATGTCATTATCTCAGGGTTCTTTCCCCCTTAAAAACACATACAGTGCAAGTTTAAGCTGATCAGAACCACGTACCCAACCTAAGAAGCACTGGTGTAAAATGTGAGCACCTAAGAGAACCAGAAAAGGGGGCCTCACAAAGGAAATATACAGTTTATCTGCATCACACATTGTAAATGTATTTAAAAAACACTTGATTTAATAGAACAGTATCTACAGTATTTTACCATCAGAAACATTAAACATTTCAAATACATAAAATGAAATGCATCCTCTTTATGATAAGTTTTATTGACCATATTCTTGCCAACTCTAACACTCTTAACAAGGGTATCCAACCCACGGCCTGCCAGGCTGCATGTGAATGTGGCCCAACACAAAATCATAAATTTACTTAAAACATTATGAGATATTTTTGTTTTCACTAGTGTTTGTGTATTTAATGTGTGGCTCAAGACAACTCTTCTTCTTCCAGTGTGGCCCAAAGACACCAAAAGTATGGACACTCTTGTTTAGCATTTAAAAACATGTCCTATTTTTTATTGTTGGTATGATTATTGAAGGAAGATATTACTTTTAAGTTATTTGGCTTCTCTATATCCTATACTAGTCTTAACATCCCCTGCCTATTTTTTTTTACCTACAAATTATGCTTCTTTTTTTATTAAAGATTTTATTTATTTAACTTTAGAGAGAGGAGAAGGGAGAGAGAAAGAGCAATGTATGGTTGCCTCTCACATGGCCCCCACTGGGGACCTGGCCCGCAACCCAGGCATGTGCCCCGACTGGGAATTGAACCAGGACCTCCTGGTTCCCAGCCCGCACTCAATCCACCGAGCTACACCAGCCGGGTCAAATTATGCTTCTTAATCCCTGTACCTTTTCCACCACTCACCCTCTATGATTCTGTACCTGTTGTGGTTATTTACTTATGAATTATTTTTTAGATTCAGTCGATAGTTGTGAGTTTGTTGCCCTTTTAATGTTCATAGTTTTTTTAATCTTCTTTTTCTTAAATAAATCCCTTTAACATATCATGTAATAATGGATTGGTGATGAACTCCTTTAGGTTTACCCTGTCTGGGAAGCACTTTATCTGTTCTTCCATTCTAAATGGTAGCTTTGCTGGATAGAGTAGTCTAGGTCATAGGTCTTTGCTCTTCATCACTTTGAATACTTCTTGTGAGTCCCTTCTTGCCTGCAAAGTTTTGTTTGAGAAATCAGCTGTCAATCTTATGGGGATTCCTTTGTAGGTAAGTCTCTGCTTTTCTCTTGCTGCTTTTAACTTTCTCTCTTTATCTTTAATGTTGGCATCTTTATTATGATGTGTCCTGGTGTGGATCTCTTTGAGTCCAAGTTGTTTGGGACTCTCTGTGCTTCCTGGACATATATGTCTTTTTTCTTTGCCAAATTAGGGAAGTTTTCTTCTGTTGTTTTTTCAAAGAAGTTTTCGATATCTTGCTCTTCCTCTTCTCCTTCTGGCATCCCTATGACTCAGATGTTAGCACATTTGGTGATGTCCCAGAGACTTCTTATACTATCTTTGATTTTTTGAATTCTAGTTTTTTCTTTTTGTTCTGGTTGACTGTTTATTTCTTCCTTATGTTCCAAATCACTGATTTGAATCCCAGCTTCCTTCCCTTCACTGTTGGTTCCTTGTAGATTTTTCCTTATTTCATGCAATGTAGTCTTCATTTCTTTCCTTATATATTTGCTATACTCAGTAAGATCTCTAAGTGTCTTTACCACCAATGTTTTGAACTCTGTGTCTGATAGGTTGGTTATCTCCATGTCTCTTAGTTCTTCTTCTGGAGTTTTGATTTGTTCTTTCATCTGTGCCATATTTCTTTGTCTCCTCAATTTGGCAGCCTCCATGTGTTTATTCCTATATATTGGGTAGAGCTGATTTGAGTCTGCCTTTGCACACCTGTTATGTTGTTAGGGGTGGGGCCTTAAGTATTTTCCAGAGTGTGGCTACCTACTTTACTGCTTTGTGGAACTATATGTGGAGAAGGGGTCTGAGAGAGAACAATCCCACTTGCTTGGCTCTTGTCCTGTACCTGTCACTTCTCTGACTTCCCGTATGCGACTGGCATCCTTCTAGTTGCTGTCCTGATGCTGAATACCAGAGTGCATAGGTGTGCATACGTTCTAGGACTGGGTGGTCCCTTTAAATGGACTCTCCTGAGAACCAGCACATTCTTCTGTTGCCCCAACCCCCACTGGTTTTTATAGGCAGACGTTATGAGGCTTTGTTTTTTCAGCACTGGAGTCCTGGGCTGCATGGTCTGGCCTGGAGCTGGTATAGCTTGCTCCCAAGGAGTCCCTACTGGTTTTTATCTGCCACAGGTGAATGTGGTACTGCCTGTTCTGCTGGCCGCCCCTGCTGCTGTTTGCCACCACTGCCCCACCACACCTTCTCCACCCCAATTCCCCAACTATGCCCCTTCTATCTGTCTGGATGAATATTTCTTCTTAAATCCTAGGTTGTTGGACTTCCATATAGTTCTATTTTCTGGCAGTTCTGGTTATGTTCTGTTTTGAGGCTAGTTGTGATCCTTATTAGGGTTGTGCAAGGAAGTACCTACACCTCCATCTTGGCCAGAAATAAAATAAAGCTTTTTAACTTGCAAGATTGTTTATGCATCTTGGGTTTGCTTATTTTTGAAAGCATGTGCTTTTTAAAATCACCATTTGTACTCTGTATTCTAGCTTTTGATTGGAGTAGAAATTTGAATTGGAGACAAGAGGAACTGTGATATACAATGTATGTGCTTATATCCAACTGAGAAAAACCACCACTTTCATCTGTACTTCAGTCAGCAGGAGGTTTTCTTTTGGTTTGTTTAGAAGAATCGGGTGCTGTCATCTGCATGGCATACAATATTTGACCCAAAAAATGTTATTTTCCCCTTAATGGCTTAAATGCTGAAGGCCATAGAATCCTCTCTTTAGCTAAGGAACAGTTTAAGATTTCATCTCTGACAATAGTAGCAATAAAGCCAAATACAATTTTAAATTATTATGCCTGATAGATTAAAAACCATGATCTGAATACCAAACAGAGCCAAAAAGTTTTCTATGATTAACATTACACATAAAACATTTGCGGCTGTCTCCATCACTGTGATCCCTTGGGTTCTTGCTGCTGCTATATTGCCAAGATGTTGCTTTCTAGCAAGCTGATTCTGGACCAGCGGGATGTGAAGGGGAAGTAGGTTGCCATGAGAGTGGACCTCATCGTTCCTATGAAGAGCAACCAGATAACAGGCAAACAGAGAATCAAGGCTGCTTGGACATCCCAAGCATCAAATTCTGCTTGGACAATGGAGCCAAGTCAGTTGTTCTCATGAGCCACCTGGGTCAGGCTGTTGGTGTCCCCATGCCTGACAAGTACTCGTTGGAACCAGTTGCTGTGGAGCTCAAATCTCTGCTGGGCAAGGATGTTCTGTTCTTAAGGACTGTGTGGGCCCTGAAGTGGAGAAAGCTTGTGCTGACCCAGCCGCTGGGCCTATCATCCTGCTGGAGAACCTTCGCTTTTCGGTAAAAGAAGAAGGCAAGGGAAAGGATGCCTCTGGGAATAAGGTTAAAGCTGATCCAGCTAAAATAGAATCTTTCCAAGTTCACTTTCTAAGCTAGGGGATATCTATGTCAATGATGCATTTGGCATTGCTCACTGAGCCCACAACTCTATGGTGGGAGTCAATCTGCCACAAAAAACTGAAGGTTTTCTGATGAAGAAGGAGCTGAACTGCTTTGCCAAGGCCTTGGAAAGCCCAGAGCAACCCTTTCTGGCCATCCTGGGTGTAGCTAACGTTGCAGACAAAATCCAGCTGTTCAATAACATGCTGGACAGAGTCAATGAGATGATTATTGGTGGTGGAATGATTTTACCTTCCTTAAGGTGCTCAACAACATGGAGATTGACACTTGTCTGTTTGAAGGAGAGGGAGCCAAGATCATCAAAGATCCAATGTCCAAAGCTGAGAAGAATGGTGTGAAGATTACCTTGAGGATTGTCACTACTGACAAATTTGTTGAGAATACCAAGACTGGCCAAGACTGGCCAAGCCACTGTAGCCTCTGCTTTACCTCCATGCTGGATGGGCTTGGACTATGGTTCTAAGAGTAGCAAGAAGTACACTTAGGCTGTGGCTAGGGCCAAGTAGATTGTGTGGAACGGACCTCTGGGTGTATTTGAATAGGAAACTTTTGCCTGAGGGTCCAAAGCTCTCAAGGACAAAGTGGTGAAACCCTCTTCCAGGGGCTGCATCACTGTCATAGGTGGTGGAGACACTGCCACTTTCTGCACTAAATGGGACACCGAGGACAAAGTCAGCCATGTCAGCACTGGGGGTGGTGCCAGTTTAGAGCTCCTGGAGGGTAAACCCTTTCCTGGGGTGGATGCTCCCAGCAATGTTAAGTACTTTTCCTGCCTTTTGGTTCCTGGGCTCATCCCCTAACTCAACTTAGTGCTTTCCCCATCTCTCCTTGGTACTGGCTAAAATCTTCCCCCAGGGCAAGATTCAGCAGCTAGTGGCTAAGAGATGCAGCCCAGGAACACTTAACACAGCTGCACAGCAGCGTGTCAGTTCATCTTCACTGCACCCTGGTTTTGACTACATTCTTCAGGATCCTATTTGCATTTCCTAGTGACTAAACCATTGTGCGCTCTAGAGTGCATATATTGATCTTTTGCCTGTTAAAGTAAACTGCTAGCTTCATTCTCTTCTGGGAGTAGCTGACTCTGATTAGCTGTGTCATTGTTTTGCCACTCAGCATGCAAACAACATGCAATTCCAATTGTAGAGAGGGAGGGAGATGAAGTTGGTGATCTATTAAATAAATAATAGAAGAATTCATTGAAACTGGAAAAAATATTACACGTAAAAACACTTAAAACCAGGTATGTTTTATAAACCGTTTTGGAAAAGTCTTTGGCATTATCTACTGAAGTGAATATATGTTTACTCTATGATCCTGCAATTCAACTAGTAGACATATACCCAGGAGAAATGAGTGTACCTATGCACCAAACACACTGCCCAGTATGCTCCCAACAGTACTGCTAATAACATCACTATTAGCACAGATAAATATTTTGTGGATTAGCCATGTAAGGAATACTATAAAGCAGTAAAAAGGAACAACCGCTACAGCTGACATTGTGAGTGAATCCTCCACCATAATAGCTGCCCTTTACTAGGCAGAGGCCACGGGCCAGTCACGTAGTACCGAGGTTCAGAACACATAGGATATCTGTGTTTCTGGAGAGGGTTAATTTAAACAAGAAAATTTTTTCTGCCTTAAAATTGATGAAGTGGTTTCCCTAAAACCATTACTTCATTTATCCTGTTAAAGGGAAAAATTGACCATTTTAAAAGAACGTCATCCTTTGATGGCTGTCATCTGAGCTATTTAAAGGTTCTTTTAAAAAGTTAGCATCAAGAAGGGATAAAAGCAAACACAGTTATCTTACCTTGGATCTTATAGATCTAAACATATGCACAGAAATACCTAATATCCTGAAACTAGCCATTTTCTCTCTGATGGCATCTCTCTCCATTACGTGATTGAGTGATATGAAAGTCAAAAGAAGAGGTTAAGTGATATTTATAACTATAACATTGTTTTAGTTTTTATAAATAAAGGAGATATAAATACAAAAAAATTAAGAAGCTTGATGTAAGATGAACACATTTACTCACCTCTTCTCAATTTTCCTAGTCATGTTCCTCTTAGATGTCTAAGGTTAACACTTTTTAGCTATTTCTTTTGACACTTTTTAATGATAGGTTTCTATTCATATTTCTCAATTTGTCGGTTTTAGATACTCAATTGATATTTTGTTTTTAGAAGTAACAATTTAGCGTCCTTATAACCCATATTCCTTGCTTATCCCTTTAGTAATAATAATTTTATTTAAATAGTATATATCTTTTATGATATAAATAATGTCTAATGTTACATATTTATTCTTTCATGTTTATATGTTCTATCTTGAAATCTAATTTCTTTGTTTTTTTTCCTGCTTTCTAATCCTTCATGTACTTCTTATACTATTTGTTGTTGTTATATTATTTCCCTTCCTCACAAATACAGAGTGGGCAAAAATAGGTTTACAGTTGTAAAGCAAATAAGTAATGTGATAATTAATAATAATACAAGAATAAACTGCACATTTGGTGTATTCACAACAGTAAACCTCCTTTTGCCCACCCCTGTGTATTCGTTTTTGTGAGTAGTCCCGCTTTTTTTTTTCTGTGTTCTGCCTGACCAGGAGTTTATTGTTCTTCAGACCTGCTGCACTTTTCTGTGCTGTGGAATGACCTTGTCTAGGAATCTACACCTTCATCTTTCTTGGTTTACTTTCTTGTTTTGCTTGAGCACATTGTCAAATAGTTTCTTAAGAAATGTTGCACGAGCAGTAAACTTTCTAAGTCTTTTGATACCTTTTTATATTCAAATCATTTTTTATACATCATAGTAGTCTTCTTTAGTCTATATACTTATTCCTTCAAGTTTGGGTAATATCTGTATTTTGTAAGTATGAATTTTATCTAGTTTTTCTGTTTTATCTTTTTGAAGCTAGCCAGATTTTGCCTTCTTGTATTGATAATCTATATCATCTTTCTTCTCGTGTTTTAGTTCATATTTTTATAGACAACATCTTGAACTCTATGTTCCAAAATTTGTAATGAAAGTTATCATCAGTCCTTTGAATCGTCTTTTGCCTTTCAGATTTTTTTTTATTTAATAAAGTATGTTTTACTAAAAATCTGCATATTTTTATTTGCAATTAACCTTTCACTTTGAGGTCCTGGAAGGACCTGATTGAAGAGCTAATTAAGATGATTTAAAACTCTGGGTTGTGAGGACAGGGCCACCAGGTGATTATGTAGAGAGCCAGCTGTTTTGCTAGGGTAGCGTCACATGCAAGAACGTGTAGATTTTGGTTTTCCTCTGGGAGCATATCACTTCTCCAGAGAGTAACCTTCACACTTAGCCCTGAGGGAGAGGTGGCTATGCGTATTTGGGGCCACAGCTGTTCTTGGCCACAAGTGGAAGAAGTGTTCATTCATATAGAAAAGTGTCCATCACTTTTTTCGAATTATATCTGTTAATATGACCCCATCTTAGGAAGAAATTTTATTTTACATGACTGAATCGTGGAAAAAACAAAACACCACAAATTTCATGCCCTAGTAATTCTGAACCTTCACCTGTTGGGATTTGTATTTCAATGTATAGAGGGTTTAAATTCCTGTTTTAGAATTATAGTCCACTTGACATAGGGGAGGCCTGGTTGCTAAATTACAATATCTCATGCAGCAAGTAAAATGTTGAATGTTAAGCTTAGTTTTTCAAAATATTTATTTATCACTTATTCTGAAATATTTAACCTATGCATCAACTAGTCTTATTTTTTATTATTTTTAAAGAATTTATTTATTTTTAGAGAGAAGATGAAGGGATGGAGAAAGAGAAGGAGAGAAATATCAATGTATGGTTGCCTCTCGCATGCCCCCTACTGGGGACCTGGCCTGCAACCTTGGCTGTTCCCTGACTGGGAATCGAGCTGGCAACCTTTTGGTTCACAGGCAGGCCCGTGCTCAGTCCACTGAGCTACACCAGCCAGGGCTCAACTACTCTTCTATGTTGACTTTTCTTTATACAAAAGTTAAAATAATTTTGGACAAATTATTCAGATGCTGAAATTATATTTTCATTGATTTCAAGTATATCATAGGCTGGTAGAATTAAATATATGCTTTATGTAATGGAGCTTATTTCTTAAAATTATACAGAAAATGCACATAATTCTGGAAATTGTAATGTTTAAGTGCTTAGAAGCTCTCTCCTGTAATTTTGCTACAAACACACATATATAAGTATATATAGTGTAGTTAGTTCTGTAGCCACAGAATTAGCAGTCGCTTTGGAGAGAAAATGTAGAAGAAATGCCCTGAGCATCCCTTTGAATAGCTCAGGCAAGAACAGGTGTTATTATCCCAGGAGGAAACTATAAGTGACTTTTTGTAATTGGAAGTATGTCATACCCTGATAAGAACTTGTGGATAAAGAAACAAGAGAACAGCAAATAGCCAAGGGGAAGAAAGCTAGAAAAGCTTGCTGTGTTTCTTCACTTAAATATATGTTATTTCTTTAAGGACTGCAGGTTTTACAAAGAGAAGACTAATTTAGGATGCTACTTACCTCTGTTTCCAGAAGAAAAAGACTCCTATAGAATGTGATTTTAAGTAGGTCATGGACCAAAAATAAGTAACAAGACGTATCAGGCAGCTTATGAACATCAAGGCTTAAGAAATTTCATGCTTTGGAGAGTTCTCCAGTGCTTTATACAATATTGTAAGGGAAACAGCAGTAAAAGGTAACCATCCTAGTAAATTTCCTACCATCTCTCCAGTAAGAAATTACTGAGAGTCAGAGTCTATATAGTTTTGCTGTTCTTGTTGTCTTGTTTGCTGGATGGTTTGCTCTGGATATTTGCTTATTTCTTTGCTTGTTGATTTTTAGTATATAAATAAAACTGTCAAGGCCAAACAAAGAAAGTCTTTCAGGAAGTTTTAAGATAACATCATACATTTTTGAGAATTTTTAAGGCTGAGATTCTATTTTGTTTTTCTTTAAAGGAATGTCATAATGCTGCACATTTTTTGCTTATTCTACATTTTTGCTTATCCATGAAACTCAGAAGAAATTCTGTCCATCGACAATCTCTCATTGTGTATTCATCACCACTCCAAACCCTCAGTTACTCTGAAATTAAGTGTTCAATGATATTCATGTTATAAATTCATTCTCAGTTGCAAAATGTTCTGGGTGCTTATGAAATTGTACTTTAACCACTTTGACTCAGAAGTTTAGCAAAAACAGTACTTTGACATACAATGTCAGCATGTTCTTAGATTTTGATAAATGTGGACAAAATCAATAGATAGATACATAAGGAGAACCCAAATAAAATCATCATACTTCAAAAGCTTTTCTTAACATAACTCACAGCTGTAGACTTTCCCTTTCAATAATAAAAGAAAATAAGTAAATCATGGAAATATAATGTACAACATGATGACTATAATCAATAATAATTTATTACAAATTTGAAAGTTACTAAGAAAGTAAATCTTAAAGTTCTAAATACAAGTAACAATATTTTTGTAATTGCATGGGGCCAGAGGATAACTAGACTTCGTGTGATGATCATGTTGCAGTGGATACAGATGTCGAATCGTTATGTTGTACACCTGAAATTAAAATGTGTCAATTAGAAGTCAATTTTAAACAGGAAAGAAAAGAGTTTTAATAACTAGAAAACATACTCTGACCCTTGTATTCAAGGAGAAATTCTTTGCCGAGACAGAATAATAACTCAAATATAAATAAATAAAATCAGTAACTTAAAAACACTGTTGTATTCCAATGTAATGTGAATTTTAAAGTTATTTAGTACTTCTAGTTTAGATATTTGAGAACACTAGTTCCATCTACATGCCAACATCGACTGATACTTTGAATTTAAATATTGTCCATTATCAGATCCCATTTCTTCCATTTTCTCCTAATATACCACCCTATTAGTTCTTCCCTTCAGCATTTCAGTTATGTAATTCTTTCCCTCTTTAAAGATAAAACAAACAAAAATTGTATGCTACCATCCATTGCATCCATGTGCATATCTGCTGCCTTATATCCATTCACTTCTCAACTGGTAACAATGCAGATTTGTCAGTTTTCATGTCTCTATAAAGCTGTCTTCATTAAGTTCAGTTCACCAGTAAGCCCTTAAGTTCTGAATCCAGTGAAGATTTTTCTGTCTTTCCTGAATTCTTTGTGATATTTAACATGTATGAACATTCCCCTTTCTTTGAAGATTCTCTTCCATTGACTTCTGAGACAACACATTTTTCTAATTATTTTCTACTGTCTTGGGTTTGTTCTTCTGGGTAACCTTTATTGGTCTCTCTGTATAATTCTTTCATTTCCATATTCTTCTAAATTTCATACTGCTTCTCTCTCTCTCTCTCTTTTTTTTTGGGGGGGGGGGTCCATAGAGCTTCTCTGTGTCTGCACTTTCTTGTCATTTATTCCAAACGTCTGTTGGAGGAGACCCAGGCTTAGACCTTCAGCCTGCTCTGTTACCGTTTCTGTATTCTCACCTGCATGCCACCGAAGGAATTTGGGGGTTGTTCTTGAGTCCTCCTTCTCTCTTACCCTCAAATTTAAAGAAGTTTCAATCTCATAGACTTTTACCTTTTTAATATCTCTTAATTTTTTCCTCTTAGACTTCTCTGTAACTATCGTCAGTACCCTTCAGCCATGGTGATGTTTTGCCTGCAACGCTAGAGCAGCACTCTCATTTCCCGTGTTGTTCCTAGGCTTGCCAACCCCACTTAGTCCACCCCTCTAAACCCCTTCCCTCCTAACATGCGTCATTCACGTATCAATTTGTATTATAACACAATTTGTAGCGTAACATGTCATAATAATAATGCTATATACAAATATCTTCCCATCTTTTTGATTAGACAGAAGTATGCTTAAAGAGCATCAGAATAAAATGTTAAGGACCTTAAGAAATCTGTTCTTTTAATATAAAAAATAAGAATTAATTTGTGCTATATAGTTTGGGGGTTTACAATGTGTAGAAGCAAATCTTGCCATTACAGTTATTTCTCATTGTGCATAGTAAGTGTCCATGTCTTAGTAAGTCAGCTGAGGAGTTTAATTTAGTGAGAATCACTGGGAAGGAGGAATTGAGGCATTATAAAGTATGGAGAGTTAAATGAAACGTACATCTTTGCCATTTTTGCATAAGGTAGACCTTTCCTTTCCAATTATAAAAAAGTCATTTTTACTCCCCTCTCTCTTGGGTGGCTTGTTTGCTATAGTAAGTACATTTCTGAGAAAAGTGAACATGTACTCTGTCTTTGCATTTAAAACAGTATGTATTCGTGCACAGGCTACTATTTTTAAAAAATCAAGAACTTAAATAGTGAGCTTTGTTTTTTATTAAGGATGCTTTAAAGAAATAGCTGTCTGAGAACAGGTATGATTTTTACAAGGGTGAAGACACCATGTTTTCCTTTGATAGAGCTACAATTACCCCTGTCATCAATCGCTCTGGTAGTAGGTCAAGGAGAAACTATACCTAAGAAGGGTCCATGGAGTAAAGAGACCAATCATATCAGAATTAAAATTAAATTGAAAAAATTTAAATCAAGGAAGCCACTTTTTTCTACTTTTAGTATGATGTGCAAATGCATGCATTTTAAATGGGCGATGGGGAATTTCATAGCCGCTGAGCAGCAGTGATGCGAGCTCTGAGGTCAGGGTGGAGGCAGGGTACCACATACCTGTGGCAGCTTTTGCTCAGTTAGAAAATTACATTTGAAACATTCTGACAACCTTATAGAGTCACAAGAAAATTTACAGTAATTTCCTTTTAGTGGAACAAAGGACTTGCTCCATTTCCGTACAGATTCACTATCCAGTTGAGCCACATTTATCAGGCAGTGCATGATTAGTCAGAGAAATGTATTTGCTATGCACACACCTGCACACACTCACACACACGACATTTACCAACCATCTATTATTTTTTTGTATCATCTTAGCCATACACTCGAATTTGTGTTTTAGTTTGAATATTAGTTTGCTTTACCAGAAATGATTTTCTCTTAGCCCTGACTGGTGTAGCTCAGTTGGCTGGGCATCATCCCACAAAGTGGAAGTTGCTGGTTTGGTTCCCATTTAGGGCACATGCCCAGGTTGTGGGCCTTGTCACCGGTTAGGGTGTATGTGAGAGCAGCCAGTCAATTGATGTTTCTCCCCCATATGGATGATTCTCTCTTTCCTTTTCTCCCCCCTCTCTCTCTAAAAATAAATAAAATCCTTCACTTAATCTCTCCCTAAACTATTTTACCTAAAATGCCTTTATAATTTCATATTTAATATGATATGGAAATAGAATAAAAGGTTGTGTGAAATTAAAGTTATGATATCAATAATCTTTCTACCATGCAGAATGAAACAGGTATTTTGACCACATAAAAAAGTATCTATGTAAATAATGCTGCAATGAACATAGTAACGCATATATTCTTTCTTTTTTCTTCCTTTTTTTATTATCGTTCAACTACAGTTCTCCCCATTTCGAATTTATGCTTAGAAGTGGAATCTGTGGGTCATAATACAGTTTCGTTTTTAATTTTCTGGGGTAACTCCATACTGCTTTCCACAGTGGGTGCACCAGTCTGCATTCCCACCAACAGTGCACTAGGTTCCCTTTTCTCCACATCCTCTCCAGCACTTGTTGTTTGTTGATTTATTGACAATAGCCATTCTGGCAAGAGTGAGGTGATGTTTCATTATGGTTTTAATTTGAATTTCTTAGATGATTAATGATGTTGAGCATCTTTGCATAGGGCAGTTAGAAAATAGTCATGCAAAGTATAGAAAATACAGTTAATGATATTGTAATAACTATGTTTGGTGCCAAGTGAGGACTAAAAATATGAAGGGGGCCACTTTGTAAAATATATGATTATCTGATCTCTATGCCGTATACCTGAAACTAATGCAAAATAATATTGAAGGTAACTGTAATTGAAAAAAATTATAAACTAATAAAAATAAATCAATTTCAATAAAAAGTATCTATGCTACTTAAATACAAACTATATCAACTAAATTTGTAAAATTTGATTTCTGCTAATTTATAGCATTCTAATTAAAACAAATATATTTTAAAGTTGAAAGTAGTACAGTGGAAAATAGTTTGCCTTAGTTGCATAAATGTGCACTAAAATTGAGCTTAATAGCAAAGATGGATGTAGCATCTACAAATTTAGGAAAATATTTCAAGAATAAAGATATTTATAAGCAATTAGTGTACCTATGTTTTATAAGAAGAAGAACTTACTGTCCGCGGGGATGCGTTAACTCTTCCAGGCCTAGAGATTCTATTTTCCAAATAACTTCATTCATGTAAGTGATGTGATCTAAGTTAGGAATTCAGATTCCAGCTGTTTTCTGATGTTGGGAAATGAAACATTGAGGTTTAAAATTGTTCTGAGGACACAGCCTTTCCCGTCATGGATTCTAGCAGATGCTGGTATAATTTAATATTCGTGGAAGACAGAGCAAATATAGAATAGCATTAAATTGCTTTTGCTGAGTTTTCAAGCCAGATGTCCCTTGGCATTTACATGGAAGGAGTCTACTGCGTAACAAGTTGCATATTTTTGTGTGCAAGTTCTCAGCCATGGTATGTAGTCATTGGTGTTTTGACAGCCATCTGCTCAGGCCTTACTTTCTCTACTCAGCCATAGCTAAATTTCAACATTTTTCAAAGTGGAAAATTCCTGGTAGTTTTGAGTATAAGAGAACAGAAAATTGGTACTCGGTATTAAAAATAAAAAAGTAATACATATCTTTTGCTCAATAATAACCTGCTGTGTTGAAAGAGAATGTCTTATAAATAGCTACACCAAATAAATAACCTCTTTGAGAACAGAAACTCATCCTCTTATTGAGGTTTGATTATGTGCAAGGCTCTAGCTAGACTAACCTAGGGAGGTACAGAACAGAGTCACTCCACAGTGACTAGTTTAAGGTTGCCTTTGTTTTGTATATACTAAGCACTTCATAAATTTTGCTGAAAGAATGAATGAACATATTAGAATCCTTACATAATAGCCTGCTTATTTGTAGAAAATCTCTCCAAATACCTGGTAGGTTTTAATATGTTGAGATGTGTGCAAACATGCACATGTACCTGTGTGCAATGTTTATGTATATTTGTACACTGTAAGTGAATGGAAGAGAGGTTGATAAGACCTTTTGAGCATTAACTATGCACTTACTAATAGGCTAGGCATTCTGGAGATTCAAAACAATATCTACATAAAAGAATAAAATAAAGAAAAATTTTAAATGATAAATTTTATGATATAGATGAATTGATAAATAGGAAAGAATGGGGAATTTTTAAATCAAGAGGGTGTATTCTGAGCTGATTTTCAAGGAAACATTAAAGTTAGATCAATGGAGAATAATTAAAGTAGAATAATTAACACAATATGGATGAGGTAAGTAATGTTGTATTTGTGCATTAATTGAGTCATTTATCAAATTTTTAAATATGTTCTTGAGTCCAGCATTACATTAAAAAGATATATTATTAAACAAGCTTTCAATTTAGCTTACATAAATAGAGACATAAACATATATTATTATGTGTATCCAGAAATCTTAATGCTGTATGTCTATCACTTCCACAAGCAGGACTTACAAACCTGCTTCATTACTCACAGGGCAGGCGAAACATGTTTCATGAAAGAATACACGTCAGTGGGCATATTTATTGTAGCCCAGCAATATATAGTATTCTAAAAAATTTTTCTTAAATCTGTTGTTTCAACATGATTGGAACCAGTTAATGTTTAGAGTTTTGTGAGTGAATAAGTATATATACTGAAAATATTTCATTCAATAAGTTGAACTTCTTGAGTTTTGAATAAATTTTGAAGCCTGAGGGAATCGATACGGTCCTGAAATTTAATCTGTTTTGTGTCTCTAAGTTTACTCTTAGTATTATGCACTATTTATCAATCATTTAATATTTTGAATAAAATAATTACTTTTTGGTATATTCTACTCTTATCAGTTATTTCTAGCCATAATCCAACCTAGTGGCCATCACAAAATTCAATATCAATAAGAAAAAAATGACCAAACTTTGACAATTTTGACATGACTGAATCCACCAAATACATAGTTCACTTCCAAAATAATTCAGGGTATATTATCTAGATATGATTTTAGATGATATAATATATTGTTAAATTAACCAGCAGTACAAAAATAAATAAAATATTATTTAAAGCACAAGAGAGAACAAGTTTGGGAAATGGGGAGACAAATCAGAAGTTTCATGCATAAAACTAAAGAGCAATTTATTCTGGAAGCAAAAATCTCATGACACTAAAACAAGATGATGAAGAAATTACTCTGCATGCAAGTGTGGAGAAAAAAATAGCTTGTGATACCATAGTGATCTGGGAGCTCATTATACGGAAGAAACGAGGAGCTTTAACTACCGTGCAATTAAAGTACTACAGAGTATAAATACGAGTATATGGTGTGTGGCAGCTTATGAAAACTCAGAAGTGGGTGGACTTGTAGTAGAGTGATGCTCTAGAAAAAATAAACTGATTAGAAATATTTAATCAGAAAGCAGTAAGTCACCTTTGGTAACATCTTTCAAGCAAGAATGTTTCATTTTGAATATCATACTTATCGTAAGATTGATATTCCAAAGGCTTATCATCCCTGGACCCTTATGGAGATGTCCTCCTTCACCCCCAATAATACATATTCTAGGGTTCATCAGCTTGTCTGCCAGGCAGGATTGGGAACTGGAAAGTGTCAGTGTGGACAGTTAGTAACCACTCCGTGTTATAAAAGAATCATACTCTTCTCTATTTGTGCCCCAAACTCATTGACTCTAATGAAGATAAAATACTTTTTGAAGATATGGAAATTCTGGGAGTGAAAAATACTTACAATGGTATTTATTCTGGGGAACTCTAAAGAAAATTAGAAAATTTAAAGGGACTGCAGTTACCAAAGAATCAGAAATTGGTGATGATAAGTTATTTCCTTAATGCCTACTAATGATTGGAGAAAAGAGAAATGCTTTCAAGTACATGAGTTGTGAGATTACATGAGTTCTAAAAATAAAAATGAGTTGTGAGAAAAATAAAATACACAAATTGTGAGGAAAAAAACACACCTGACAAAAATCAAAGGACATTTTTGGAAAGTTTTTAATAAGCAGTAGTAATTTACTTTTGGTCACATTTTAAAAGTAGTTTTTCAAAATTTGCTAGCTTTGAAAATCATAGGTTGATTTTTAGGAATGGCAACCAGTTACGGAGCCTTTTTGCCTTTACCTATTGGGTCAGATCTGCTTGCTAAAATCCACCTCTGGCTCTGGGACAGAACGTAGAATTTTTCCCTTTGGAAACAGTTGAGTCAGAATCAAATCCTTTCTCTAAGGCCCTTAATTTTACTTTTATTTTTTCATCTTCAAACCTAGGTTCCAGATCTTTGCTTAGGCATATAAGGTAAACATTAGCTGAATCTTATTACTCTGGGCTTGGATACAGTCCTACCTTCTGGACTTGAACTCTGGTTAGATTCACTCTGGGTACCTTTGAAATTTTCTCCTACTGTTTTCTGTGAACCCATACGTCTGGTCCTCTGTTCATTATTTCCAATATGGGAATGCTTCTAACAAAATTTATCTAGCATTGTAAAGACAGAGCTCTTAACTACATGGTTCATTCTTGTATAATTATTGCTTAGCTAAGTGCCTGGACATTTGGAGGAATTCAATAAATATGTATCACATATAGTCAAATAAGACCTGGGATTGAATCTGAAAAACACAAGTTCCAGATTTAGGAAATTATCTGTCATTACTGATCTTCAATTATTTTACTTATAAAATTTAATTAATAAATGTCCCATTTATCTTATACTTTCATTGTGAGAATCAAGATAAGTGAAAATATTTTGTGAAGCTCAGTGCTACGCATTTATTATGGTCAATGAATTGCATTACTCAGACATTTATAGTACATACCATGCAACAGAAACTCCTGGGGTTTTTTTTTTTGTTTGTTTGTTTTTGGTTTTTTTGCTTGTTTCAAATCAGCTGAACTAGAACAAATAAACTTACTCCATGCAGAGGTTTGTTTTTTTTAAAGAAATTGAACTGATTACTAAATTGATGCACCGTATCTCTGAAATAATTTACTAATTTTATGAATATTTCCTGAGTACCTATTTGATGTTAATGACTCTAGTCATCTCTGAGAATAAAAAGATTAATAAGGTTTGAGTTTTATCTTCAAGGAACTTGCAGGTTAGTGATCACAAAATGTTGGTAAAAGGCAAAACAAAGTTATGACAAAAACTCATATATCTGAGAGTTTTATATGCATGTGCTTGGTAAATGAACATTATTATTAGTGATTGTATGCTAAATGACTAAAAATGCTGATTTTCTACTTCAAGTATTTATAAGAGCAAATATATTTGTGAGTTTTTCTGCATATTTATGTATGTGTTCAAACAGCTGCCAGAGAACAAAGTGTTTTGCTATAAACACTGTCAAATCTCACTTCGAAAAAAATTTGTCTATAAAACAAGTATTTCCATAAATATATGGAAGCTGCTTAGAATGGGCTTTTAAAGCATAAAAAAGAATTAGATGCTTGAGTCAGCTGTGAAGTATTTATTTTTAATGTCACCCTCACTCTTAGCCGTATGAATCAGGCTAAGACCTGGTACAATTTGAGAGTGATAATGAAATATAAAAGTTCCAGAAGCAACCCAGTGGTTAGGAAAGATCTCAGAGGAAATAAGATAGAAGGAAGAACCACTTGTGAAAGATAGGAAGGTATGAAGAGTGGAGGAAGTTAAGGAGCGGAGATTTCTAGGCAAAATCCTGAGGAAGGAAAACGCAGAGCCTTGTTCTAGAAACTGTTTAAAGGCAGTATTCTTTTAATATAATGAGAGGATATTGTAAACCAGGATAGTAATTCTGAATCTATCCTAGATGTAATTACGATCCATTGAAAGATTTTAAGAGAAGTGACCTGATCAGATTTGAGTAATAAGAAAATGCATTTTGTTAAAAATGGACTGAAGAAAGGCAAAAGATAATTAGGAGACCGTTTAGGAGGCTGTTGCCGAGTCCAGATGTTAAATGCTTGCCACATGGCCCAAGGCTGGCAGTGGTGCCAGAGGGAAGCAGGTGGACCTGGAATTAATGTTGAAGTCAGAATAGTATTCAGGGACGGACAGGCATCAGCAGAGACTCCCAGTTTTCTGTACAGGACGCTGGGTGGACAAAGCGTGTGGAGCCACAGAGAGCTCGGGAGCTGTTCGCTGTGTGTGTGGTGGGGGAAGGCAGTGGTGCTGAGCACTGGAAATCGTTTGCTCTGTTTGGGGTAGACGAAGTTTGAGATGCTCAAGGAATATCTAAGTGGAGATGTCAACCCAGCCGTTGGATAAGTAAGCCTGGAGCTTCAAAAAGATATCTGGCCTAAAGATATAATTTGGGAATTGTTGCCTATGCAGATGGTGTGTAAATGACTTAGAAATGCATGAAATTATCCGGGGAGGAGAATGAAATACGAAAAGGATCTGAGATCTGCCCCAAGGAACTCTAAATCTAACTGATAGACACAAATGAAAAAGAGGGAAGTAAATGGTTTCTTTCTCCTTTTGTGTGGGTCTTTTAAGCCAGGGGAAATACAATGTAAAACAGCGTTTTATGTGTGTTTCATCATGAGAGATAAGAAATTGTCTGGCAGTTCTAAAAGAGCAGGGCCCATGGGGAGCAGCATCTTTTTGCTGCCATTGTATGCATCAAAGCTTACATGAGCCCCTTCTTATCTTTTTGTCTGAGGGATGTAAACATAAGCTAATGCTCCTTGCATAGCAATTAGCTGAGAGATTTACTATATTTTTATTTTTATATTTTGGATTGTTAGCAGGCCTAACGTTCCGATTTGTAAATTTTTTATTTTACCAACACTCCTGTTGTAGAGTAATTGCCTAATTAAGGCTATACTTTCATTTCAGTGACTTAAAAGTGTTTTGCATTTCCTCTCCTTTGCCTTTTTTACTTCTCATTTTGAGTTTTCAGGCAGACCTGCCAAAGACACATCTAGTTTATAGGCTTGGTTTTGGAACCCAGGCGGAAGAGAGCAGATACCGAACATATGTTTTGCTGATATTGATGAAGTGAAGTTGGAAGGAGCTTGGAAGCAGTCTAGTTCTCCCCAGCTGCCACCCCCTCAATGAATATTTCGGGTATTCTTATGTTAGAACATTCTAAGTTAGTGCTCTAGCTATAATAATTATTTCTTATCATACGGTATTGAAAACCTTTAGGATGATTCCTTATTATTCTATAAATGGGACATTAAAAAAAGCAGTTTGGAAATTCTGAATTTAAATGGATAGTGGGTAAGAGTTCCATGCAAATCGTAAGGACCGAAAATCTTGTGATGAGAGCTGTTCCCATCAGATAATAGGTACTCAAAAATAATGGAAGTGGGGGTAGTGGGGATCTGTATTTGGGGGAGATACTTTTGAAATTAGGTAAATAATCTATTCAGTCTAGCCATAGAGATATTTTGCAAAATTTGTTTTTGTTCTGCATTTCTCGAAGTCTTCATTGCTTTTTATGTCTTTTTTGAGACGTAGTATGGTCAACCTCAATTTGTCAACTATGAAGTGGTTAGAGTTGGTTTCAAAAAAATATTTGGAAGAGTTCGAGTAAGTTTGAGTACAAATGCCTTACTTGAATTCACTGCTAGAAAGATGACCTCTTATGCTCTCCTGGTGTATCTGTTAGTGTTCTTGCCAGAAATCTGGGTAATAGTGGCAGTTATTTTCTTATGTGGGTTTAAGTTTTCCATCACTGCAAATTTATAATGTAACCCTATCTTAATGAGATTAATGATGCCCTTTGTCAGGAATTTAATAAAATATTATATTGCTTGCCTGGACCAAGGAACTACAATGGCATTTGGGTTCATAGTGGTCCTCTTAGTCCTGATTTTAGTCAGAATATGTGCTGTGCAGAGTAAGTAATGGTATTCTACAGGCAAACCCTGATTAAGATCCATTGAAGTATCGTAATATCTGGTTTGTTTCTGATGATCATAAAATTATTTAAATTTCCATCTTAATCTGTTTGGAAAGAACAAAGAATTTCAAAAATCAATTCTAAAGAGGAACATGTACTACTTTTTTATGATTACAAAAGAAGGAGACCAAACCGACCCAGAAGCCTCCAAAAATCTCATCTTCCTTTGGAAGCTGAGAAGGACAGAACTAAACAACAGTAGAAGATGACTTTGAAAGGCCCATGAACATGAGTTAGGCCCAGAATATGTGCTTTCCATTTTTTTTCTGAACAACTGGATTCAACATTATTTTTTTTCCCACATTATAATCATTGTTGTGTCTGGGCAGATATTAGTTTAAATTGGACTGATTTTCTAGTTCTATAAAACTCCCTGTCTGCATCATGGATCAAGAGCACTGAGGTACTTCCTGCTGCAGTACACAGCTGGGAGTGATTCTCCTCGGTAACATTCTGTTTTGTCCCGTTTTGGTTTTGTACTGATGTGTTCCTACACACCCACATAGCTGAGGATTTCAGCAGACAAGTGTCTCCTTTTCTTCCTTGACATGTCTCAGAACATTTTAAATTGGCAGATTCTCCTTTGTCTTTCAAATAGTGAAGTGCTTGCAAACAGCTCTGTTTGCACGCATGAATATTATTTTTTTAAAAAATGTTCCACAGACAGAGAAGACTGAAATGGAAAGTTAGAAAGACTCAAACAGTTTTCTCTTATTCTTTTGAGGGACGATAGTGCCTGGCATAAGCAAGCAGGAGAAATACTATGTACCAAGACTAGCAGAAGGAGAGAGAGAAAAACAAAAAAGAGTGCAAGGGAGAAGTGTAATGTGTTGTTTAAATGTATTGTTGTATTGATTTTTTAAAGTGATTAAAAATCAAATATATTGAAGAAAATTGTTCTGTTGACGGATGACTGTTCCATAGCAAGTCTTCAGTACCATCTGTTATCAGTTCTATTAATGAGGGTCTTTGCAAGCTGGATGATAGTAACAATAAACATTATTTCTGAAATTAAAATACATATATTGTACATACCAATATATAAACATACATCATTATCGCTAACTATGAATGAAAATATTATAATGCTTTAGGCATAGGCAATGAAGACAGATACTCCACAATATTCATTTAGTTTAATATCTAAACTGATGAAAACAAGAAAATATGTTTATAAATTATTTTGCCAGACTACATTACAAAGATTTTTTTAAGGTATGAGTTAGATTGTGGTCATTTTTGAAATGATGATTTATAGTTAAAGTTAATCAAAATAAAGACCACAGTAGAAAAACAAAACACAACTAGAGGGAAACTTTCACTCGGAGGGAACAGAATTTTTAAAGTGGTACTGTGGCCACTTCTATTGTATAAGCGTTTGTGTAAGAAGTTGTGATTGTTGTCACTACTACTGTTCTTTCACATTTTGCCCTAAAGATGTTTAAATGAAGCATTCTATACATATGTATCCACTGGGTCAGATACAATAAAGTTATTCTCTCTATTTTCCTCTCTTCACTATGTAGTTCTTTATGTGTGTGTGAGAGAGTCTACGTGGGTATATGTAATAATAGGATCTTTTTATCTGTCTGACTATATGATCACAAACAACAGAAGTCACCATAGTAAAAATGTATTTGAATCACTTGGCATAATGTGCAGAATCATTGGAAATATTTGAAAACCAGGTTCAGGAGATGACAGACATTAAGGTCATTTCTAGGTTTCACTGCCTGAATAATCTATACGCAGTTCCTTTGCAGACATTGCTGTTACCTCTTCCTTTCCCACCCTCACTGGTACTATTATCTCTTTCACTATGATGATCTTGTTTTCCTTATCTCCCCAATCTTGTACTTCAAGTGTTCAACATTCAGAACACTAGACCAAAGTCATGTACACATCCTCAAACTGCAAAAGAGAGTGGAGAAGAAAGATCTCCTTACTTCCACTTCCTTGGTAGGAGGTAAAGTACCAAATACCCTCTGTACTATACAAGGCCATATATGCAATAATAGAAATGAAGGCTGGATATCTGCACATCCAAGAAGTGATAAGGATCTACTACATTGTTCAGGTAGCTTAGTTTTTAAACAGTTATTATGCTGAGCTAGCATATCAAAACAGTGCTCTACATTTCCACTAAATCAAGGGTCTGATTAGTTTAATGGCTTTTGTTTGCCAGATTTCTCTCCAGAATGATCACTCAAATGCATTTAGTTACTCTTATTCATTACATTTAAATTTGAGTGCCATTATATATTAGCTACTGTTTTCCCTAAATTTAGGAATGTTACAGACTACAGATACACTATAAAAGATACTAAATTTTCCGTGTGATGAGGATTATAATAAAATATCAACTAGGTGTTATCTAGACACCGAGAAGGAAAAAACAGACTCTGCATGGCAAGGTCAGGGGACAGTTTCACAGAGCAGGGGTAACTTGAGCTGAGTCACGAAAGTTCAGTAGATGACCATGCTTTCTTTTTCCTGAAAAAAATGAAATAAAGGAAAACATTCTGTAGAATGGACATGATAATATTATGACAAAGAATTTTCAAAATACCTGGTATATTTTTAAACAGTCAGATGTCACTACACTGAACATGTAGGAAGGCATGAAAGAGGTTGGAAATGGGTGAGTTTAGAGAGGTGGATGGAGGCCAGGTTATAAATGTTTAGATTACCGAAGACTTTGGCTGTTATGCTATAGGCAACGGGAAATGCACAGAGGTGTTTGAACAAAATAGGGATGTGATCAGACTTAATTTTTAGGAATATAATTTCTGTGGCAGTGTGAAAGTTGAACAGAAGGGGAGTCATGCAGGGAAGACTAGTTAGGATGCCTTGGCAGTAGATGTAAGGAGGATAGGATATCCTCATACAAAAGTATAGACAATGGATAGCTAAATATATGGATACTTAAGCAGATAATGTTAATCAAGAGACAAAGTTTGGAAGCAGAAATCTTAGAATGGTGTGAAGTATAACGTATCTGTCCTCAAAGTACCTTTTACCATTTTCTGTTGTTTTTTTTTTGTGGAATAACATTTATTAAGGCTGGTTTATATTCACCAATTTAGTAAAAATAGCAGAAATTTAGGGGATAAAGATGGCTGTGAACCAGTTATAAGTATTTATTAAATTCTATTTTATGGATTATGCTATTACAGTTGTCCCAAATTTTCCCCCTTTGCTCCTCTCCAGCCAGCACCCTCCACTCCCTCAGGTAATCTCTGTACCAGTGTTTACTTCCATGGGTGATGCATATATGTTCTTTGGCTACTCCATTTCCTATGCTGTACTTTACATGCCCATGTCTATTCTGTAACTACCTACTTGTACTTCTTAATCCCCTCACCTCCTCCTCCATTCCCCCACACACCTCCCAACTGCAATCATCAAAGTGTTTTTCATATCCATGATTCTGTCTCTGTTCTTCTTGTTTGTTTAGTTTGTTTTTTGGGTTCATGGTGGATAGATATGTGTTTATTGCTGTTTTATTATTGAAAACTTTGATCTTCTATTTCTCAAATAAGTCCCTTTAATATTTCATATAATAATGGTTTGGTGATGAAGAGCTCCTTCAGTTTTTTTTCTTGTCTGGAAGGCTCTTTATCTGCCCTGCAATTCTAAATAATAGTTTTTTTCTCGGTAGAGCAATCTTGGCTGTGGATCCCTGCTTTTCATGACTTTAAATATTTCTTGTCAGTCCCTTTCAGCCTGACAAGTTTCTTTTGAGAACTCTGCTAACAGTCTCATGGGAATTCCCCTATAGGTAACTAAGTTCTTTTCTTTCACTGCTTTTAAGATTCCCTCTTTATCTTTCACCTTTGGTATTTTAATTATGGTAAGTCTTAGAGTGGGCCTCTTTGTATCCATCTTGTTTGGGATTCTCTGTGCTTCCTGGACTTGCATGTCTATTTCCTTCACCAAATTAGGGAAATTCTCTTTCATTTATTTTTTCAAATAACTTTCCAATTTCTTGCTCTTCCTCTTCTCCTTCTGGCACCCCTATGATGCAAATGTTGGAAGGCTTGAAGTTGTCTCAGAGGCTGCTTATACTATCCTTGTTTTTTTGGATTCTTTTTTTCTCTTGTTTTCTAATTGGTTGTTTTTTGCTTCCTTATGTTCCAAATCCTTGATTTGATTCTTGGCTTCATCCACTCTACTACCAGTTCCCTATAAATTGGTGTTTATTTCAATTACTAAATCCTTCATTTCTGACTAGATCATTTTTATGCTGCTGAGATCCTCATTAAGTTCCTTGAGCATCTGTATAAACAGTATTTTGAACTCTGCATCTGATAGATTGCCTATCTCCATTTTTGTTCAATTATTTTTCTGGAGTTTTGATCTGTTCTTTCCATGTATCTTTATCTCCTAATTTTGGCAACCTCCCTGTGTTTGTTTCTATGTATTAGGTAGAGCTGCTATGACTCTCTGTCTTGGTAGTGTGGTCTAATGTAGTAGGTATCCTATAGGGTCCAGTGACACAGCCTCCCCTATCACTCAAGCTGGGTATTTGAGGTATGCCCACTGTGTGGGCCGAACACACCTTCCTCTTGTAGTTGAACCTTGATTGGTGTTGGCAGGTCAATAGGATGGATTTACCCAGGCCAGTCAGCTACAAGGACTGGCTGTGACCACTGACTACAAACCTCCACCCTCTGTGGAGGATCAGCTGTGCAGGAGCACCATAGTGGTGCTCTAATGTGGTCTGTAGATGGCCACTGGGTGCACAGGCCCTGGGGTTTCCTGGGTGGTGCAGGACAAGGTCAGTCCCCATGTATGTTCTGCCTGGGGTTACCCTGTGTGAGACATAAAGGACTCTGAGATGGCTGCTACTTGTGCTGGCATTGATCACTCCCAGGCAAAGCCACACTGTGAATCTAGGGTGGCTGCTGCTAGTGCCGAGTCTGGGGCCACTTAGCAAGGAGTACAGGAGCTGGGGGCTTACTGAGGCCAGCTGTTGCTTGTTTGATAGGACTTAGGAAGTTGTGAAGCATGAGCCAAGACCAGTCACTCACATGGAAAACTCACTGTTAATGGTTTGGATGATATCATAAGTTGTGCAGGATAGAGTCTTAGGGGATCACCAGAGTGGCACCAACAGTGTTAACCAGGTTGGTGTAATCTCAGATATGGTACCTGCCTTCCAGCTCTGTGGCTTTTTAGGGGGAGGGCTCAGAAAAGAGACAATAGCCTCTGCCTACCTTTCTGTCTGGAAAAAGCTGTCTTCCAGTTCCTGCCTTGATGCCAGATACTTTAGTTCCTCCCTGTATGTCACTGATGCCTTTCAAGCTGCTACACTGACCCAGAGCTGGAGCTCAGGGGGACTGAGTCTGAGTAATTCTGTGTGTAGTTTCTTTAAGGGGAACTGCTTGGAACTCCAGAGGTTTCATCCACCAACTCAACCTCTGCTGGTTTTTGCAGCCAAAAGTTATAGGGACTTATCTTCCTGGCACTCAAACCCTGGGCTGGAGGGCCTGGGTCGGAGCTAGGACTCCTCACTCCCAAGATATCCCTCTCAAATTTTATCCAACACACATGGAAGTGGGACCCACCTGTTCCATGCCTTCATCCTTCCTACCAGTCTGGATGGATATGGTTTGTTTAATTCTGTAGTTGTTGGACTTCCATTCAATTTCTGATGGTTCTGAGTGTTGGTTGTTCTATAATTTAGTTGTAATTTTGATGTGATTGTGTGAGGAGATGAGCCATGTTTACCTATGCTGCCATCTTGACTGGAAGTAGTTACCAATATTTTTGTAGTTGGTCTTCAGGAAGCCAGTCAATAATGGAGATGTGAAGGGTAGATGATTGGGACTTTTAAAAAAGAAGTTGTGATTCACAAGAGGAACTGATTTGTAGGTAGTATGTGGAAACCAGAAGATTAGTTTCCCTCTCCCAGTGATTCTAGGATTCACTGGGGAAGGCTACAAGAGTGTCATTGTCAGAGGAAATTAAGTCTTCGATTTCATTAAAAACATTGAAGGAGTGCTTTCTTAAGATGGGGGAATTTATAAATAAATTATAGAACTCATAAAACTCTGATGAAGTTGTCCTGTGAGTGTGAATATGGAAGCGAAAAGGGAATCTAGGTAGCATAAGAGTCAGGATTTATGTTGGAGGAAGGAAAGATTTTCATTTAGAGTAGGGTGGGGAGTGAGACAGGGTGGAAATTTAATATTAAAATTAATTTTAGTTTCTTTGGAATTACAATAATTGTGTTTGAAATCTAGTTGTGCCAGGTAGGTTCTGGAAATTGTTTTATTGATTTGTGATATTGTAACTAGGGTTCTTTGAACGGAATTATGTTTTTGGCTACCAGAAGAATCTTCCTGTTCATCACCTAGAGAAACATTGCTTAAGTGTGAGGGAACAAGTCTGAATTGTGCCGCACAGCAGACACCTACTCATACGTGGGATGCATTTCTCTGACTCCGTCGTAGTTCTTCAAAAGAAAACACTTATGTATTAAATATGACTCTAAGTCAAAGTTGCTCATTTTTATGAAGTAAAAGCTAGAGGAACTGGAAAACTGTACAAGGAAAATAGAACCACCTCCTGATTTCTGGCCTGCAGGTGTCTTGAAGAGACTTTCAGCTGTTTTGCTAATCCAGTACTTTATTTTGCTTGGTTTTCCTGATTCTGAATGGGATTGCAAGTCTTCTTTTGTAGTATCCAATAATTGTTTTCACATTTGATTTAAGAAATGTGAATTTAATATTTTCTTGTTACTGATATTGACAACTTATAAAAATACAGAGAATGAGTTAGATCATATACATATATACATATATATGTATGTGTATATATAAACATATGTGCATATATGGTTACATACACAGATATATACTCATGTATGTATAATATTTCATAGATTCTTTGCCAAATATTATTAAGAAAATTTTCCTGCACACTGAAAATTGAATCATACAATAAACACCTATATTCATCTCTAAATTTAAAAATTAACATCTTGCTGTATTTGCTTTATCATACATCTACCCATTTTGCACATAACTATCCATAAATCTCTCTTAAACTTTGATCTGTTGCATACTTTGTGACTAAGTAATTCATCTTAAATATCATTAACTAAAGTTAAAAAATTATTTACCTTTTTTTTAAGGAAAAATTTGCCTATAGTGAAATGTTCAAGTCTTCATTGGATGTAGCATTTACTCATTGAAAGTAAGATTAAAATTTTAACAAATATATTCAAAGTAGCATTAAAATTTTAACAACAAATTTTAACAAAGTAACATTAAAATTTTAATATATGTATATATATACACACACACATGTAATAGAGAATATGTAATATGTATATAGAGAATTTATATATATACATATGTAATCTGTACTATACAAACTCCTATTGGAATGTTAGCATCACCCCAGAAGTTTCCTTTATGCCTCTTCATAATCAGTCTCTACTCCTAAAGTCAACCTTTTGTTATACGTTATTTTCCCAATGGATTAGGCTTACTTGTTCTTAAAGATCACTTAAATGAATAGCAGAGTATGCACTTTTTCTCTCTTTTTTTGTAAAACTTCTGTTATTTGGCATCATACTTTTAGGAGTCATCTTGTTCTTGCATAGATCAGTAGTTTCATTCATTTTAGTGTGGGATGGCATTCCATTGTATGAATACACCATAGGTTCTGTATCAGTTCTTCCATTGATGGAAAGATGGGTTACTTACAGATTTGACTCCTATGAGAAAAGCTTCTATGAACATTCTTGTGTAGGTTTCTTCAGAGACAGGTACTGTTATTTCTATTGGGTAGTAACCTAAGAATGAAATTTTGGGGTCATGAGATAGTTTACATTGAAATTTATTTTAAACATCTGTTTTCTAAAGTGGTTGTATTGATTTACACAACTAATAACAATAGAGTTCCAGTTGCTCCACAAACTTTTAAACATTTGGTGCTGTCAATCTTTTTAATATCGTACTCTTAACCTAAAGCAAAATAACCTTGTAAATATATAAATTTACTACTATCCATCCACCCTCTATTCCTTTGTTATAATCGCTGTATATATTAAATGCACATACATTGAACCCCCAAAGCAAGATTATAATTTTTCTTTAAAAATTGAAATGTACTTAGAGAACTTAGGAGAAAAGTCTATTGATTTATATTCATGATTACTTACACTTTCTTCTGCTATCTTCAATTTTTTAATAAACTCATACAGTGATTTTTTTCTTCTTTTAAAATTTTTTTATTGTTGTTCAGTTACAGTTGTCCCCATTTTTCCCCCATTACTCTCTCCTGCCTGACTCACCCCCCACCTTCCACATTCAATCCAACCTCACGTCTTTGTCCACGGGTGCTTTATACATGTTCCTTGACTTGACCCTTCCCCTTCTTTCTCCCATTACTCCCCACCCTCCTCCCCTCTGATCACTGACAGTTTGTTCTTTATTTCCATGTCTCTGGTTATATTTTGCCCACTTCTTTGTTTTGTTCATTAGGTTCCACTTATAGGTGAGATCATATGGTAGTTGTCTCTCCCCACCTGGCTTATTTCACTTAGTATAATGCTCTCCAGTTCCATCCATGCTGTTGTGAGGGCTACGTAGGAGTTCCTTCTTTCTTTCTGCTGCATAGTATTCCATTGTGTACATGTTCCACAGTTTTTTGATCCACTCATTTACTGATGGACACTTAGGCTATTTCCAGCACTTGGTTATTATAAATAAGGTTGCTGTGAACAGTGGGGTGTATAGGTTCTTTTGAATTGGTGTTTCAGGATTCTTATGGTATAACCCCAGCAGTGGAATAGCTGGGTCAAAAGACAGTTCTTTTTTTAGTTTTTTTGAGGAAATTCCATTCTGTTTTCCATAGTGGCTTCACCAGTCTGCATTTCCACCAACAATGTGCTAAGGTTCCCTTTTCTCCACACCCTCACAGCACTTGTTGTTTGTTGATTTGTTTATGATGGCCATTCTGATCGGTATCAAATGGTATCTCATTGCTATTTTAATTTGCATTTCTATGATGGCTTTTGATGCTGAGCATCCTTTCATATATCTCTGGGCCCTCTGTATGTCCTCCTTGGAGTGTCTGTTCAGGTCCTTTGCCCATTTTTTTTTTAAATTATTTTATTGTTGTTCAATTACAGTTGTCCGCATTTACCCTCCCCCCACCCCACCCCAGGCAAACCCACCTCTCTCCCTTGCTTCCCTCCTCCCCCTTGGTTTTGTCCATGTGTCCTTTATAGCAGTTCCTGAATACCCTTGTCCCCTTCTCCCCTTCCCCCTCCCCTCTGGTTACTGCCAGAATGTTCTAAACTTCAATGTCTCTGGTTCTATTTTGTTTCTCTGGTTGTATTTTGCTTGCTTACCTCACAAGCGTCTTGGCTGTGACTGATCTGAATTCCCCAGTAGCTGATCTGGCCTCAGTGCCTTCGCTCCTGAGTCCTCATATGAAACTTTTTAACATTTCATAAAGTAGAGGCTGCATGATGATGTACTCCTTGAACTTGACCTTATCTGAGAAGCACTTTATCTGCCCTTCCACTCTAAATGAAAGTTTTGCTGGATAGATTATTCTTGGTTGTAGTCCCTTGCTCTTCATGATTTGAAATATCTCTCTCCAGCCCCTTCTTGCTTGGAAGGTCTCCTTTGAGAAATCCGCTGACAGTCTTATGGGGATTCCT